>OY748286.1:2437737-2744794 GCA_963556515.1 Nudaria mundana
ATTAACTTTAAAGTCTGCGCTAGAAACACTTTATTGTTTAATACCTGTCACCTATCTATTAGGCGATTCCTGAATAACTGTTGCCACTCCGCTTGCGTGACTTAGTTCACCCGTGCCGAATTCCCACAAGAACACATTACAGAGACAAACTCAACACTCGGGGATAATGTAGCTACAGTGAGAGAATTTTCAAAATCGGTTTAGCAGTTACGGAGCCTAAACAATTAAATAAGTAAATATGTTAGGACAATTCACACAACGCCATCTAGTCTCAAACTAAACGGAGCTTGTGATATGAGTAGGTACTAGATAAACTGATATAAATACTTATTTATATTTTTTTTTGTAAATACATACATATTATACATAGGAAACATCCAGATTTCAGTACAAACGTATCTGTATTCACACAAAGGTTGACGCGACCGGGAATCGAACCCGATACTCCGGCATCGAAAACGGATGCACTACCGACCATGCCACCGAAGCAGTCAATAATCTAATATTATTTCCACTTTATAATATTTCAGCAGACTTTGTACCTCAATAGGTACAAATTCTGCTAATATTTTAGAGAGAAAATAATATAATAATTATTAATCAGTCTGTAATCCGATTAAACAAATTTAATCGGATTACAGAGTGATTATTGATTTTCATTGTATACTTGCAACCTTAACCTTTTTTTTTTAATTCTGCGGCCCTATTAATTACCTTATCTTGGTATTTTAGATAGTGATCTAATCCCGGAGAAGGAAATATACGAATAAACTCAGAATTGCGTGTTAATAGAAGACAGTTTTCAATTGAATTACCAATAGGTTTATTGGTTTTGTTTAATTTAACCCGTCGGCTGTCTGAGAATAAATTTATGATTTATTTTATTCTGCTGATGCTGGAACTGGACGGTGGTCATAGGAAGTTGGTGTTTTAATTCGAACACAGTGTGTTCGTAAAACAATCGAGGGGTTAAGAAAAGTTTAAAAACCACAACATAGACATTTTGTCCATAAAAACGGCTGAAATTGTTGAATTAGTGCGAAGAGTAACTGCAATCAACGAGTGATTGCTAAAAATTTAAATTTATGCCAATCTACGTCTCTTGAGTGTACAAAAGGTGTGTAAAGACAGGTGATTACAAAAAGAGACATGGGACCGTCAGAACTCTAGCACCCAAACGATGTGATGTTTTATTTATTGTTTCAAATTCTTTACGAAATCTGACGTGAGGGATTCACGACAGTTAACAACAAAACAGAGCTGAATGAAATACGAAGTCGTACATTTCATTTCATTTCCTTTTTTCCGGGCTCTTCCGGATCCTCATTATATTTTTTAATTGCTGTTCCGTTTTTAATTTTTGCTTTTTAGGGTACCGTAGTAAAATTCTCGAAACCCTGCTAGAAACATGAAACTTTGCATGAATATGTATATTTACTACGCTGACAAAGTGCTAAAATAAAGTTTTGAGAATTTTTTTTTGGTGTACTTCCCCTACACGTAAAGTGGGGATGAGGAATTAATCTTGAACAGTAATGCAATTTCATAAGTGTTCCAGTGTATATTAGCCTTTAGAGTGTATCCTTCCTACACTGTTAAAAATTCTGTAATTTTACACAAAATTCCCTTTAAATCTGGGAAACTTACGGAAAAATATGAAATTTTACGTAATTTTCGTGAATTTTTTCCTTAAAATCGCCAATTTTCATGAAGTTTTACATAAAATTTATGTAATAGTCATGTAAATAGTTATGTAAAAATACAGAAAGGTTAGGGCAACGAAAGTTTCCCAAGAATTATGTAAAAATTTTAACAGTGTAGGGCGTCGCCGAGACATCCGTCATACGTCAGGACTACAAGGCGGCCGGTTGAAAAAAATAGTAACATTACACCTTTAGGTACTTATACGCATAACTAGCAATTAACCAATTATTGTAACTTACTAAGTAAGTTACTAACAGTTGGTGACAAGTGAATCCAATAATTTAAACGGGTAGGTATTATATCCCCAACAAATTACATAAATAAGTGAGGAAAGTTGGACATTTAAAAAGTTTAATATACTATAACTTTCTTTCTTTTTGGGTTTCTTGGTTGGAAACGGCAAAAGCACTTAAAATCATCTATAGAAATCGATCGATGGTTTTTTTTATTTATGACTTGTAAAAGAAATTAATGAATACATCGATTTAGGTCAACATTTAACATAAGAAACAAGTTTATAATCTACTATTCACCCCCGTAGAGACCACAGAGGTGGTCATGTCCGCCGGGCGCCACTGGAAATACCTTCTACGTGTGTACCAGAGACGCCCGGCAACATACGTACGAGCGCAAGAGCGGAATTAAATAAAAAAGGGTAGTATTATATGCGCCACTGGAAATACTTTCTGGTGCGTACCAGAGACGCCAATGGAATAGGAGCGGCTGCGAACTCGCGGAAATAAAAAAAAAATAAAAAAAAGATACATAGTATTATCTAGTATTTTCTTTGTTTGCCCTCCCATAGAATAGTGGTTTCCTGATTCCCACGGGACCACAATATCTATAATGTTAATCTAGGTTTGACACACGCCCAAAAATTCTGTGTTTCTTTGTGAGAACAACTGGTATAGGTACCTACAGAAAAGATAGGTATATATGCATAACGCGTCTGTTCTCTAGATAATATCATAACAGTTATAACACTCATTAGTTTAAACTACTTGTATTTAAGTAGTCATAATAAAATAATGATAAAAACTTTGTTGTGTTATCTATCTAAACCGCTGCAAAAGATCGGATGACAACCACTAAACTAAATACCGATTATGAACGTAAAATTTGCGTGCAGGACCGTTGTTCATAATTCCAAAAATAATTTGGCTAAATCCTTCTCTGACTTTGTAAACGTCAGTGTAAGAAAGGTCACATGTCACACGTCAGCCCAACAGACGTCAGCAGACCAACTTAAGAAATGTCAGACGTTTATGGCCGTGAATAAGTAATAAACAGTCATGTTGAATGGTTGTAGTTTAGATTATTATGAAGGTACTTCTGTGTAGATATTAATAATTTCCTATCTTATGAGTATAATGTATGACTAGTCAGTTTGTATTACTTGATCTAAACTGAATAAAAAACTCATACAAATACATTGTAAGAATGACATTAAAATTTATCTACTCGCTATAATAAAATTGTAGAATATAATAAAACTGTTAGTGTAGTATTATTTTGTAAAATTAATAAACAAGCGAATGTGGGCGATATAAAAAGATTAGTAAAACACAGATAGTTTTACAAAAAAAATACGACTTCATGGGACCAAATTATTGTCGGAATGGGACCAAATTGAAGTGGAACATGGGAAGCACTAGCTCTCGGTTGACTCAGTAGCAAGTTCAGCGGTAGCAAAAATAAAAAAATAAGTACAGCCAAATTGAGAACGCCTTCCCCCTTTTTGCATTCGCTTAAAGACGCCTAATTTTTCTTTGTTATCTGCCTGTCTGTAGTGCACGCTAATCTCCGAAAATGCTAAAGAAGATAATACCTAATTAAATATATCAAACTCAGATATCAGGAAAAAAGTTGTCATCATATTAACCGATTCCACGCAGGCGAAGAAGCAGGCATCTTTACAAACGCCAGTACATAAAAGTCATATTTTAATGACGAAAGAACATTTCGATAAAGTGAAAAGTACTATTTTACGTAATACGTTTCTTCTTAAAAACACAATAAAATTATAGAGGCGGAACAGAACACACCACTGTACCTAATTGCACTATCTCGACAAAAAGAAATGACCGGTCCTTCCTCGTAGTCAAACTTTTTGGTCAAACTGGTTTGACTATGAGGAATTACGTTTCCTCGTGGTCAAACTTGTTTAACGACCCACCCTGTATTGCTGTTTAGTTAAAAATGTGTACAGTCAATCAGTATATTTTTCAGTAAAAATGGAAAATTATTAAATTATTTTCCATTTAATAGACGAATAAATTTTATTCGTCCATTTGTTCGAAATCGCCTCTGGCATTTAAAATAAAAAATAGAGTATCCATTACAAAAATATAGAAGGAGAAAATGTTAAATACATTTTTTTAATTTTAGCCTTCTAAACTGCAATCAATACTTGATCTTGATTTCATTAATCGAATTTTAGTAATATCTAACGCAGAAAACTAAAAGATATCCTTGGCTGGACTTGAGTCCAAGTTGCCATGCTCTTAGATTTGGTAACTTTCGTCATTCGAATTCATTTTGTCTAGAAATTTTACTTTAAAATTACAAACCCATATTTAACTATTACTTACCCTAAACAATAGAAATTCCAACTATCAGGACCGATGTTACATAACGCTACAGTCTTGTTGGAATTTAGGTTATACCTACGCCCTCCTACAATGATGAGGTTATAAGAAAATATGTAGAATTCAACTCAATTGGCGAACTCCAATGTTGGTTTCGGTGGAAATAGTAAAATAAAACCATTCGTGGTAGAAATTGAAGCAAGAACGATTCGGAACTGGCGCTATATTATATTATGGAAAAGGAGGAAATTTAAATCTTAGTAACTCACTTTAGAAGAATCCGACGATTGACATTTTTATTTCTTCGATTGCTTCTTCGCTGAACGAACCATTTGACATTCCAAATTAACTCTGCAGTGCAGTCAAGACGTTTAAAAATGAGTTTCTATAACTCATTTATAAACGTCTTTTACGTCGTGCATAAATTGTATTGGCAATGAAGATAAAATATAAAAACTTCGAGAGGTTTGTCTGTCAACACGCATTGCGGGCGAGATCCGTGCTCTTAGGGTCCCAACATTATTTGGATATCTAACACGTCATTTATCCCAAATTAAGCAATATACTTGTGCTATGAGATCTAGCCAACTGATAAACACACTTATACATTTCTAAATACATACATATTGTACGTAGAAAACACCCCAAACTGCGAAACAAATATCGGTGGATCACACATACTCTTATACTCGTATTTGAAACTTCGAGGTCGATAGCGGATGACGCACGACCGACCACTCCATCGAATTATATATCAACTAGATAACATTAAACATAGTAGTCTCGGCACTCAATATGAGTTCGTCGCATTTGGTGTCGAGACACTAGGCCCATGGGGCCACGGTGCGCATCAGCTCTTCACGGAACTCAGCAAGCGTCTGAGGGAAGAGACTGGGGACCTCAATGGCAATCCAGCGCGGGAATGCTGCCTGTGTTATGGGCACTCTGCCTAAGTCTCCCTGCCTTACTTATTTATTGTAGTTTCTTAGTTTTAGATAGTATAGTTTGTTTAGGTTTTTTTTTAATTTCATTTTCCTGTTCCTGGTATATACTTAAGTAATATAGTATATAGTTTCTTGTAAATATTCTGAAATTAAGTTTCTAAATTTATTTTCTCAAAAAAAAACAAATTAAACGTAGTTATATATTCTTTTTGTTTTACAACACAATTTAACACAAAATCACGTATTTAACCCCGGAAGGGTAGACAGAAAGTTAATTATCCCTACATTTCGCCAGTCGTGTCGTAGAAATAATATACGAGTACATGGCAAAACAACGTTTGCCGGGTCAGCTAGTATAATATAATATTAAATTTTAAAAGTTTTATATGTCAGTCCGTTACTTAGATAAAGAACTTATCAAATTGTTAATGTTATTTTGATGTTTATCAGTCTATCTGTTTGTGCCTCTATGTATATTTTTTTGTGAAATGTAGAGACACACAATTTTTATTGTTGTTCAATAATAATCATCGTAACAGATGGCAAACCTTGCCATTAATAGGTGATATAAAAATTCTATAATCACCATGTTTTCTATAAATTATATAATTTAATATCTATGCGACGCGACGGGCGGCGGCGGCGGCGGCGGCGGCGGCGACGACAAGGGCGACGTGCGTCGGTGTGGCGACACGGCTGTCGATGTTTCCTTTCCACCTCACACACAAACTCTCTCTGACATTCGACACTCAGATGCCTCCGGGACGTAATCATTTAAAACACGGTTGGAATTAACAAAATTATTATTCTACCAATATAAGAGGAAATATTTGAGACGCCGCACCGCCGCGCCGCCCGTGTCGTAACTACTTTTTTTTATATTGGGTTCGCTAAATGGACGCCCCGCCCGCTTGGTGGTAAGTTATGACGACGTCTAGCGATTGTGGGCGACTCTCACAGTACACAATACTATAGGGGGTACTATAGAGAGTGAGCCTTCAACTTGAAAATACTGAACTAATTTTGGAAGTTATTTTACTAATATTAAATTATCCAGGTAATATGTTTCATCTGGGATTTGGGAACAAACCTATAACACGCGAGTGGAGCCGCAGAATCAACTAACAATATATATATATGGTGCAGTATACAAGAATAAATATATGGAGAGTGTTTATTATGTTGCAAAACAGATTTATGAAATTGGTGTGAATGGACAAGCTATAGGTACTTCCATATCAGGAAAATAAAGATCCCAAAAGCTTATTCATTTATTTATTCTACAAATCATTGCAAGCATGGGTTACATTAGACGTTAAAGCAGTAACTCCAGATTCACTATATTTCATCATAATAAGGCATGCAATTTTAGTAGGTCGCTCAATCAGGAGCAAAACTTCACTTTCGAGGTTCTAATAATACCTGAGGGAATTCTAAATGTTCATTTCAGTGTGAAACTATTCCAATATTTGCTATCACAAAGTGAACAGTTAATTGACTTTATAGGTATTTAATCTGACTTGGAAATCTATTATTATACCTATGTGTGTTGACGCCGCCGATATCCAGTTAGAGAATATATAAATACGTACTAGCTAGCCCGATGAACTTCGTACCGCTTCAAATTATAAGAAACCTTCCCTGTACTTCTACGAATATTTTAAGACCATCAGTCGTTTGTAATTTGAACGCCTCGTAAACCACTGGACCGATTTTGATGTAATTTTTAGTGTGTTTTGAGGTGGGTTCGAGGATTTTAGATTTACAATTTATTTATTTGTTATTTACATGGAGCTTACATTACATTTGAGTTGTACGACGTATCGTACAACTCAAATGTAATGGATCGTAATCCAACAAAAACTTCTTCGAGTTTTACCGTGCATTCAGGTCGAAAAGTTGGCCCATATCGGTGACAAGTGAGTCGACACCACGCTGGGCGCAACCGCCGCCCGCCACTTCGAGCTACAGCCACACATAGGTGTTAGGTAACATAGTGCAGCGCATAGCTTTGACTATACAGAATGCTCCATTACTAAAGAGTCACATTTAGTTATTGGACGAGTTAGTTGGCGCTGTATTAAGATGAACGATGCCAGTTTACCAGAAATAAAAGGTTCTAACCGTTTGGACGGTAAGCCGAGGGTCCGTCCTTGACATGACGAAACTATAAGGGTTCCGAAACGAGGACTTCGGAACCCTTTAAAAATCCGGCCAAGTGCGAGTCAGACTCGCGCACAAAGGGTTCCATATCAAAACGGCAAAAAGTCACTTTTGTTGTATGGGTGCCACCTTAAATATTTATTATATTTTTTTAGTATTTGTTGTTATAGAGGCAACAGAAATACATCATCTGTGAAAATTTGAACTTTCTAACTATCACGGTTCGTGAAATTCAGCCCAAAACACGGACGGACGGACAGCGAAGTCTCAGTAATAGGTTCCCGTTTTACGATTTGGGTACGGAATCCTAAAAAGAATAGATCTATAAACAAACCAATACTCAATGTGCGTTCTACAATGTTTAATTACAAGTACATATTACATACAGTGAAGTAACACTATCTTTCCTCTCTGTCTTAAGTATTTGTATGTATGTACTCGTATATTAATTGTTAGTATAATAGTACATTTATTTACAATAAGAATTACAATATACAAAATATACATAATTTTAGACTAAAAATATCAAAATATCGTTTAAAAAATCCTCCGCGTCATTGCCAACCGGGAAGGTTCCCAGAATTTCTGGCTGTGTTGCCACGTTGGATGGCGATACTTATTCTTTTGGCCAGAAAATAGCCAGCCTTCTGGTCCTGAGAAGCATCGATTAGGCGTTTAGCAATGTCTCTATACGCGGCGGCGAGCACTCGGACCCCATGACCCCGGTCTCTCAACCCCAAACGGCTCAAATATGTAATCACCTAGTAATAATAGTATATATTATATTCTTGTACTTATAGTATTTATATCTATGTATGTATTATATATATTATATATATATAGTATATATTATATATATCTATGTATTATATTCTTGTACTTATAGTATTTATATATATTCTGTCGCATTTGCGGTAGGTACGTGTATTTATTTGCATATTTGAATGATACACCTCACACAAATAAAGCTTATTCTTCCAAGCATTTCCTTCCCTTGGCCCACTGGAAGAGATTTCTTATTAAATAAGTGGTGCCTTTGTACTTTTAATTTAACCTTAGTATTCCTCTTCTCTTTTCTGTAAAATGAATAAATAAAAATAAAATAAATACAATAGAGGTACCTATCAGTAGTAACAAACTTGGTCACAGCAAAATCCAATATAAAAGAGAGGTAGAAGAACGCTTTTCACAAAAAAAAATGGTTTTTAGCGTTCCGTAGTCTCGGAACCCTTATAGTTCCGTCATGTTTGTCTGTCCGTCCATCCTCGACTTTCCTCCCAAACATATGAAATTTTGCGTGAATATGTGTATTTACTACACTGACAAAGTGCTACAATGAAATTATGAAAAAGAATATAAATAATATAGAACTTTGAAGGAAAACTATAACGGATTACGTAATTCTGTTAAGGTGACACCTCGGAAAAGGTAAAATCGCTCGCTGGCAAAGGTAGCGGACGACTGATCGCAAAGTGGGTAAGGAATAGAGCGCTAGACTTCCGTATAGTGTTAAAAGAGAAAGGGGCAGTGTACGCGCGCCAGAACTAGACGGCGTAAGTGCCAAATTCATTTCCTCCATTTGTACAAAAAGTGCAGTATATTTCTTAAAAATTTCTTTTACAGACTTTAATACAGTTGAATACCTTTCTTGTGGTCAAGTTTCAGCATCTAATATGTTGTTGTTTATCTACACTAAACAAAAAAAGATAATAGAATTTTCTATCGAGAAAATTATCAGAAAACGTGTTTTCAGCATGTTCAAACTTTAGTTTATATGATTAAATAATGTATATCTGAAAATCATTATACCTACTTGCGCAGATTGAGAGATACAGTGAGTCAAAAAACACAAAAATCTTCAAGGTGCCGCCTTAAGTAGTTCAGAAGTTATAGAGGCTACTATGGGTGACTACGGAACTATATTCTATGCGTGCCTCGACACGCACTTGGCCGGTTTTTATAAGTACTTATTTACTATTTTATTGTGTGTAGAAGATTCATTTAGTGTCTGTTAGTATTATTTCCGTATAACTGTCTGTTCGTGTTTCTGTCCTTCTGTCACCAGGCTATATCTCATGAACCGTGATAATTAGATAGATAATAGCCGCTGTAGCAACAAATACCTCACAAAAACAATAAATATGTATTCAGAGGAGTTTCCATCCAACAGACATAAATATAATAAATAATGCTACGGATCCCTTCGTGCGCTAGTCCGACTTGCGCTGGGCCGGTTTTTATATGGGGTACACTAAAAGTTTTGCACTTCTAGCTAATCCGAACTATTTGAATTTCGAATGTTATATTTTTTTAAAAGTTGCAACCTTCTTAGTAATAAAAAAAAGAATTGGCGGGAAATCATTTGTCAATTGTTTTTTATCACACATCATAGCTCTACGTATGCAACGAAAATTTAATTAAGTCGAAAAGATTTTAGAGCGATGATTTTTTATGATTTTAAAAGTTCTCTCTCTCCGCAAGACTGTGCCGCTGGTCTTCAAAATGCTTTTGGGAGAAAAGCACCTTGTTTGAGCACCGTGAGGCGATGGTTTGCTGAATTTGAGAGAGGTCGAGTTTCTTTACATGACGAATTTCGTGAAGGGCGGCCTTCAACTGCCGTCAACGAAAATAATGTGGCTATTGTTAAGCGGTTACTTGAAGAAAACCCGCGGATTACCTATGAGACAATTTGAGGACTATTGGGGATTGGCATGAGTCAAATCCAGAAAATTTTACACGAAGAAATGAAAATTCGGAAACTTTGTTGTCGTTGGATCCCTCATGAACTGACAGCGGAGCAGAGCGGGCTCGCGTGGAATGGTGCTCACAGATGCTACTGAAGTACGACCACGGACATTCTAATGCTGTTTATGACATTGTCACAGGAGACCAAACGTGGATTTATTGTTTTGAACCCGAAAAAAAAACAGCAATCTTGTGAATAGGTGTTTGAAAATGAGAACAAGCCAACAAAAGTGAGGCAGGCGAGAAACGTTGGTAAAAAAATGATCGCGTTTTTTTTCTCAGCTACGGGTCCCATCTGTACAATTCCACTTGAAGATCAAAAGAGTGTTAATGCCGAGTGGTATTCTACTATTTTTTTACCCAGGGTGTTAGAAAAAGTTCGCGAAAGAGGACCCAAAAGCCGCGTTCTCCTACATCATGACCACGCTTCTTCACACACGGCCAACAATACAAAGTCATTTTAAGCTTCCGAAAAGTACAACTCGTCACCCATCCTGCGCATAGCCCCGACCTAGCACCCTGTGATTTCTGTATTTTCCCCAAAATCAAAGATTTGATGAGAGGTTTCACTTTTACCAACTCCGAAGAGGCAGAGATAGCGTTCAATCAGCACGTAGAAAACAAGCCTTCAGATCTGTGGTCCTCCTGTTTTAAAAAATGGTTCGATCGCATGAAAAAAAAATTTAAAATGTAAAGGAGAGTATTTTGAAAAGCAATAAACATAATATTTTGGTTTTAACATGTTGTTTTTTTAAGTTACGCAAAACTTATAGTGTGACCTACGTATAATAGCTAATTATACCCTTCGCACCTCCATACTCAGTTGTCAGTTGTCACACACCATATTATAATCCGATACGATAACGAGTTTTTCTCGACTGGAAATAGACTTTAATAAGCCCGAATAATTTTCCTTTCAATCATTCCGCAAAATTCTCGGCAGTTACCCGTTGTCGGTAGGTACGCAAAATTGATGATGCGATGCTACGCGACGTAAAGCGACTAAATACCTACTTCACGCGACGTGTGTCCTGTGTACCTACCTACCGTAAAGTCTAGTTCGCACTGCTTTAGTACAGTACACAAGTGAGTGGTGTCATGAAATTTTTGCCACTAATTAGTGATGTTCAAAGTTGCTATAAAGCAAAAACTTGCTAAATGCTATTTGCTATTTTTTTTTAGCATGTTATTTTTCGTGCTATTTTTAGCATGTTATTTTTAGCAGGCTGCGTATGGCAACACGATGTGTGCATTTCATTCAAGCGCGGCGACTGGTGTGTTAATTCGCAACTCGGACTCGGACTGATAGCATGCTATATAGGTACATAACTAGGTATGCAATGCATGCTGCTGTTGCAAAAAACTGAGCGAAGTGTTAAATTTTCGAACGACAACGATTTATTTTTTAATGTTCAAACTTTTTTTTAACTGCAAGACGTATGAAAATCAATTTTTCGATGATTATATTTCGATGGTATGTCCGATTTTAATTTTTTTTTGTTCTAATAGTACATCCAGGTCACCCCCGAGTACATCCAGGTCATACCTAAGTACACCCAGGTCATCCTCGACCACCCCCAAGGTCACCCCCGAGTACATCCATGTCATACCTAAGTACACCCAGGTCACCCCCGAGTACATCCAGGTCACCCCGAAGTACACCCAGGTCATCTTCGACGAACCCCAAGGTCACCCCTAAGTACATCCTAGTCACCCCTAAGTACATCCAGGTCACCCCTAAGTACATCCAGGTCACCCCTAAGTACATCCAGGTCACCCCCGAATACATCCAGGTCATACCTAAGTACACCCAGGTCACCCCCGAGTACATCCAGGTCACCCCTAAGTACACCCAGGTCATCCTCGACGAACCCCAAGGTCACCCCTAAGTACATCCAGGTCACCCTCGAGTACATCCAGGTCACCCCTAAGTACACCCAGGTCATCCTCGACGAACCCCAAGGTCACCCCCGAGTACATCCAGGTCACCCCCGAGTACATCCAGGTCACCCCCGAGTACATCCAGGTTCCGCCATTTGACCGATAACAATCACGAGCATGCGACGACTGGAGTGAGTAGCGCGATCCCGTCGTTCCCAGATGCTATATTCTAATTTGCTAAAATACAACAACAATGCTAAATGAAATTCGCACGCGATTGGCTGGCATCGCGCAGCACCTGTGACAGCCCATCATACGATATCGCAGATATCATTTAGCAATATTAGAAAACCATAATAGCATTTGCTAAATGCTATATACAAATAGCACGATGCTTTATGATGCTATATCGCACGTTTATAATCAAACCGTCACTAAACAAAATCTATCACATTTCAACTAACAACGCCATCTTGTTACGTATCATGTTATGAATGTAATACAAAAACACTCATAATAATAGAGTCACAAAATCACTAGATACCGCTAGTGTTGTTATGTATTTTGGCGGGGGGAGCTGCAGACGATAATAGCAACATCGACATTTTTTCATTAGTGCCGCGGACAGCGTGGATTGCTAGTCAACTCTGTGCTGAACTCTGTCATTTTTTGTTTAAGGACGCCTTTCGCAAAATTATAAGGTAAGTAAGATGTATTTTTTACACGCACAATGTATTTAAACTTAAAGTGTCAGATTACCTGTTATTTTAGTATGCATATAGGTCTATGGTTTAAACGAAAAATGTTTTTATACTTAAAGTGTCAGCTTACCTGTTATTTCAGTATGTGTACAA
This sequence comes from Nudaria mundana, assembly GCA_963556515.1. NCBI lineage: Eukaryota > Metazoa > Arthropoda > Insecta > Lepidoptera > Erebidae > Nudaria > Nudaria mundana. The sequence continues at coordinate 2,450,617 of OY748286.1, forward strand.
GAACTATTGTTTAAACGAAAAACGTTTTTAAACCTAAAGTGCCAAATTACCTGGTACTTTAGTATGCATACATGACTATCGTTTAAACGATAAATGTATTTATACTTACAGTGACAGCTTACCTGTTATTTCAGTATGCGTAGGAAAACAATTGTTTAAACGAAAAATGTATTTAAACCTAAAATGCCACATTAGGTATTATTTTTGTATGCATACAAGACTGTCGATTAAATGAAATATGAGTTTAAATTAAATATGACAGTTTTTCCAACATTTTCTTATGCATACAAGGCCATTATATAAACGGACGATGTATTTAAACAGAAAATAAAAGCACCTTTTTAATTATGTATGATTCAAAATGTAGATTGTAATGTCATTATTCTGTATGCTTGAGTTGTTAAAACAAAGTAATGGCAAAGCTGCAAAGTATAGTCAATAAAAAAACTTATTCCTTATTATTTTTGATTATTGGTTGTTGTTTATAAGGCACTGTTTTCTGCATTTTACTAATTATTCTAAAACCAATAATTTAATGTAATTTTTTTTTGTTGTAGGCATTTACCATGCCACTACCTAATCCGAGAACACGAATATTTAAAGGAATTATTAAGGAAATGAACTCAGTAGCTGATAAACCAGAAGAACCGGAAGAAATGGGTAAAAATACAGCTAGGAAAAGACATGGTGATCAAATTATATCGTATCCAAGTACCAGTAATGTAGATGTTCATACCAAACAGTGCTTTCGAAATAGAAAATCTTCATGATCTTCTTGTGGTAGCCGTCCATCAGTTGAAGATTTCTCACCTGCCTCTGATGATGATCATGAATATAAACCTAATTCTCATGAAAATCCTTTCTCATCTGATTCTGACAACGCTGCTCAAAACCAATCTTTATCGAAAAGGCGCAGGCAGAGGCAAAACCTAGTCTTAAGCAATCAGGTATCACAATCATCACGACCATCAATACCAAATAGTTCATCGAGCTCAACAGGATCGTCGAGTTCCTCAGGATCATCGAGCTCATCCAGATCTTCTAGTACGAGCTCCGATTCTAGTAGTTCCGACTCTGAACAAAATGATCCTACTCCACCGAAACGAAAGTGTGTTACGCTAAAACCACAGGCAGGAACTAGTGCGACAAATAACAAATCAAACAAACCTATTTCTACATTGCAATTATTGGCTTTTGATTATATGAGTTTTGCATCTGATGGTGATGATAACGTGACTGCGAATTATCCAATAATTGATGATTCTCCGATGATAATCGATCCTTATGATAATGAAGCTCCAGTTTGGGCTCCAGCTTCTCTTAAAACTCGTACGGATACAACTAGCACAGATCAAATTACAGCTGATGACGAATCGGAGAGAGAACATATAATTCGTAACCACTTTGAAATGCCACTGCAAGATAACTTACCTCTTATTAACCCGAAATCTCTTAAAAATATTACGTTAGAACAAATCAAAAGTATGTTATACAAAACGGATGTTACACCAGAATTTGTATGTGAGAATGACTCTATTAATAATAATTCACGAAGAAAAAAGCGCGGTAGTAAAAAAACTCTAGCAAAAACATTACGTAATATGGGATTACAGTACACATTATCTTCTTCTAAACGTAGAGTAATTCCTAAAAGAAAAATGGGCATTCCTTGTAGTAGTGGTTGCCGGTTGAAATGTTCCTTTAATATTTCAGAAGAAGAACGTATCATAGTTTTTCAAAATTATTGGAATCTGGGTACATTAGCACAACAAAGAGATTTTATATCTAAACATATGACAGAAGTTAAGCCTAAGTATCAATATAAGAAAATATCTAACAATAGAAAATCTAAAAAATGCCTTTTATTTGACTATAAACAGTAAAAAAAAGGGTGTGCAAAATATTTTTTAAAAGAACATTGGGTATTAATGACCGCCCAATTCGAACAGTCATTGAGAAATTAAATTCGAGTGGCATCGTTGAACCGGAATTACGTGGGAAACATGAAAATCATGGAACTAAAGTGCCAGTCGAACTATACGCAGCAGTAAAGAAGCACATTGAAAGCATACCTAGAATAGAGAGTCACTACTTACGAAAACAAACAACTAGAGAATACATCGAAGGAGGGAAAACGTTAACAGATTTATATAAAGATTACAAGGAAGATTGTCAAAAGAATGGATTAATATACGTCAAAATACACATTTATCGAAAAGTGTTCAAAGAAGATTTTAATATAAGTTTTTTTAAGCCTAAAAAAGACAGATGTGAAGATTGTGTACTTTTGAAAATGCAGAACCAGCTGAAAAAGAAAAATTGGAAGAAAAATATAGATTACACCTTAAAGAGAAAGAATTGAGCCGAGAAGAAAAATCAAGAGACAAGGAATTGATTAATGACAATTATATAGTAGCATGCTATGACTTACAAGCAATGTTGCAAGTTCCCAGAGGAGATGTTTCTTCTTTTTACTATAAATCGAAATTAAATTGCTTAAATTTCACAATTTGCCAACTTAAAACTGATTGCACTGACTGTTACTTCTGGAACGAAGTCGAAGGGCAAAAGGGTGCTAATGAGATAGGTTCCTGTGTATTTAAATTTTTACAAAGAAAATCAATCAAATCAGAGTCGTCATCTGAAAAAATTGACGTTATTTTTTATTCGGACAATTGTTGTGGTCAACAAAAAAACCAATACGTATTTTCTATGTACATTTATGCGGTTAAAAATATTCATTCAATCACCCACAAGTTTTTAGTGAAGGGTCACACTCAGAATGAGGGTGACTCTGTACACTCCACAATAGAAAGACAAATAAAAAGAAGACTTAGAGCAGGACCCATATACGTCCCTGATCAGTATATAGATGCCATACGAGAGGCTAAAAAAAAAAGAAAGAAATATAACGTAGTAGAGATGTCTCATAGCGAATTCTATGACATTAAAAAACTTCAAGAGTACAAATTGACTAAAAATACAGATGGAAAGATGGTTAAAGTAGGCGACGTAAGAATTCTTAAGATTGAAAAAGCAGATTCAACCGACAACGTGAGGGTTTTCTACAAAACGTCATACATGGAAGATAATTATAAAGAAATAAAATTACTGAAGATTCGTCAAGCTCGGCCTCAATTAGTTAGTCTGTATAATTCAACGTTACCATTACCTGATAACAAGAAAAAAGATCTTAAAGATCTTATTAAAAAAAACACAATACTGCCTTACTATGTGTCGTCTTTTTATAATCATATTCTGTGAGTCATTGAAAAAATTTGGATTTTGGTACTTACTTAATTCATTGTCCATGGCTCTATTTTTTGTTTTACGTTTTTTATAATTTTTATAGCTTTAATCATCCAAATAAGAAGGCTAGTCACGCCTAATTTATACTCCTCGGAGCCTATTTTATTTTTGATACTGTATCAAGTTAAAATACCTTAACAAAAAATGTGTTAAGGTAGGTACTGTCATTATAAAAAAATAGTTCTTTAAAAGTAAAGTTCATAATAAATGATTAGATAGGTGGTTATAACATTATATCTACTTAGGTACTGTCTTAACTGAAAGTCTGATTGCAATGATTATAGTGATAATTATTACGTGCTTAACCTTACGATTTATGTAAAAAAATGCCATAGAGTAAAAAGACTGATTGTTTTGGTTTACAAATATTAATAAGAAACAAACTTAACTAAGAAAAACAATAATAGCTTATCAAAAAGTCTGATTGCTGTGATTATAGAATAACCTTACCTCGTAGTACGTATGATGTTAATTATAAGGTAGAACTCGGAACTTTAAGTTTTATTGATTGTTTTGACGCTAAGTACTCATAAAGTTTATTAAAATTATTGATTTCTATGTGGCAGTTTCAATTTATCAACCACTTTTTTTTTCAGTTACTGAAAATATAGGGTCATAGTGACAATTTACTATATAATTTTATTACAATGACTTCATTCGGCTAATTGAATAATGACACTTTACCAAATTAAGGGGAAAAGTGACACTATTATGATATAAAAAAATATATATTACAATAAGTTATTTGAAGACTTGATTGAGTCTACCTGATAGCCAGGCTAAGCGCTGGTAGTACTGAGTATAAAGAAAACTATTTAGTCAATAAATTACAGTTTTATTACCAATTTAAAATCTTAAAACTTTAAGTGCTGTTTGTGGAAATTTTAGTTTTTTGGTTAGAGACGGTTTGATTCTAAACGTGCGATATGCTATATTAACCACCACTACCACTAATGTACTCGACTAATCAACAGGTTCGGACTTGTTTAGTCAGTGAACCAGTGAGCACGGATGCGTGGTGGGAGGCGCTACTAACCCGAAAAAATAGAGTAAAATCGACTCAACTAAATCATTTACTTACTAAAATACTCGACAAATTTTTTGTAGTTCACACACTTTAGCTACTAAATTAATCGCTACTCTAAAATTACTAGCCTAATCCGAACTAGGCTTAAGTGACAAACGCGGCCAATGCGGCGACCTCAGTACATTACTGTTTTAAATCCATGATGTGTCATCACGTTATGACACGGTCTCCCCGGCTAACAGGAGGTCGTCTATTAGTGCAACTGTTATGCTTATTACGCTGTGTGTCGTTTCGCGTCGCGCAAAACACAAATTCGCACTATCACTGACATATAGGCGATAACGTAGGGCATACACAATACCTACAACGCAACGACCACTCCGCGTCCGCACCCAGGATATCGCGTTAGAAAAACACAAAAGGTATTGAAAAGATTTTGATAAAATATTAAGTAAATTGGAGTAGATATCATAACATAGGATAAAATAAAGTAGCACCGTCCCTATACTTACTATATTTGCTTAGATCTTTAAAACTACTTAATTTGTCAAGCGGGTGAAGCTGCGGGGGTCCGCTAGTAATAATATAATTATGTCACGAAAATCCACGAACTTCTGTGCTGCAAATAGGTAAACCTACCTACTGTAAGTAACAAAGGTACAAGCTCTTTGTCATTTAAAAGCCCACGACCAAGAATATGGCGGCCATGTTTAAGCCAGCAAGCGAGATCTGTATATAGTTTTATCAAATAGGCGACAGATTTGGCTCAATTTAATTTAAAACTTGCAGTCGCTGTCACTGCCTCCATTATAATAATCAAGTTTCACACTGCGAGAATCTCTTTGCATTACACTGCCGTGCATTTATTATATATGTATTTATCCAGAGTGGCTTTGAATATGAAATTCTAAAAGACTTTACACACAAGAGGTATGTGCTTTGCAGTAAACTTTCCATTCAAAGAGACATCTGTAATATTAACTAAGTTCTTGCATGGCACAGCACACTGACATGGTTCGAGAAATCTTCGCTTTAAACGGAAATGTCGCTTGGATAGTGATGAATGGAAGATAAGTAATATGGAATGTCTTTACTGAATAGCGAAACATAGCTTTGACAGCGAGCCGCGTCCTAGTGACCTACGGACCCGGCCTTTCATTGGCAGATTCCGGAATTCGCCAATGAAATTCTTTAAGTTTAAGCGCGGACAGATAAGATGGACATACGGCTATAACAATGTATCATACCCAACGACTGTTAAATACCTAATTCAAAGTGTTTACAGACACACATCACACCTATATCTCTGAAGGGGTAAGCAGAGGTGTATTACATACCCTCACTTTATCTGTAATTTTGTAGGTCTTACGTAATATAGTATGATTTTTGGCAAAATATTCTGGCACTATAATAAAGTAAGGAACCAAGATATCATTACTTTGATATTATCACGCTAAATCCTGTTTAAATACTAGGAATACTCTTTGTAAAATACAAAAAGAGAATTTAATTAGCTTTATTATAGAAAAAAAATGATCCTTCTTAGAAATCCATTAATAATTAGAGTGAAATGTCGTTCATCTATTTCCATTTAGATAATCTAAATCTAAAATCTAAAATCCGTCGAGATACCACCGAGTTTTAAGAATAATGTTGATAATAATATTATATCTACGAATATGAAAAACAGCACAATAAATTATCGTGACAGCTAAATAATTACACCTTATTAGGTATCCCAATGTACAAAGGTAGGTATTAGGTACCCCAGTGTACAAAGGTACAAAGACTGATTTTATGAATTTATGAATTTAAACTAAAGGAATTTTTACGCTTGGGAAATACGGCTGTTTCCCTGTCCTGGGTTCAGTCCCCGGTTTATTACGATCGAAGCCACGTCCTCTGGGGCAGCAGTCTTACGTACTTCGTAACTTCGTACGTTGGACTAATAACTACGCCATCAAGAAAGTAAATATAATATAAAAGTTAGGTACGAAATATAACGAGTATTTTCTAGGAAAAATGAAATATTAAAAGAAAAGTCTTGGCTAGAAAACTGAGACTTCGCTCTGTTCATTTAATAGGAAACTCATGTTGGAACGTTTCCTATCGAGTGAAAATCTATCGATAGAAATCTTGACTTATCCAATTTAAAAAAAAATGACCGATTTTCAAGTTTATACTTCAAGCCTGTACATCTCGATTAGTGCTGTCAGTTGCAGAATATAGCAGTCAAACCACTTGAAAAAACTTGCTGGAGTTTCTTTTTTCGTTCGAAAGTCGATGTAATTGACATGGTTGTTAACTCTATAAGAAGATGATATATAAACTTTAATACCTGTCATAATTGCTGTCATCCGATATTATTGAAACAAAGCAATCTGTTGGAGTTCGATTTTTACTGAGCGCGTGGCTGGTGGCTTTTTAGGTTACCTCTGGCGCTCCGCAAAAATCGGGTTTCTAGACACTCACATACCGAACAACGTTTCTTGTCCTGCACCTGGAGCTAGTTAGGAATAACTAGTTCTTCTGTGCGAGACTATCAACTAATCAAGCATTACCTTGACATTGGCGAAATCATCGATGATATCGATGGAGCCACGTTTTTAAAAAAAAAAGACGAAGAAAGCAATCTGTTAAAACTGAATGTAAGCCCGTTCAGTAACTTCAACATTAGCGTATTACATACCCACACGAATAATCTGTGTTATATTAACCTTTTTATACCGTCCACACGTTGTTGTTAATTTTATTTAAAGTATCCGGGACACAGGATTATCGCTCAATGTGCTAACACTGTCCATATTATAATATTTATAGCTATGTATATATATTATGGGTATATTATATATAGTTACTGTATAGTACCATTATACTATATTACTTAAATATATACAAGGAACAGGAAAACTAAATAAAAAAAAAAAAAAAACACCACCTACAAACTATACTATCTAAAACTAAAACACTAAAATAAATAAGTAAGAAAGGGAGACTTAGGTAGAGTGCCCATTACACAGGCAGCATTCCCGCGCTGAATTGCCAATGAGAGTCTTTGCGCGAGAAAGCTGCCTGCGCGGAGATCCCCAGTCTCTTCCCTCAGACGCTTGCTGAGTTCCGTGAACTGATGCGCACCGTGGCCCCATGGGCCTAGTGTCTCAACACCAAATGCGACGAACTCATATTGAGTGCCGAGACTACTATATTTGCTTGCCTTTATTTGTTCCCGCTTATCGGCCGCTGTATAGTTATATCTCAAATTAGGCATTTATTTTCTATTAATATTTATTTATTTTGTTACTCACTGAATTCTTTCACAATCCACTCTCTTCGTATATTTTATCAATTTATTATATTATTAATACATTTATTTTTGTATTTTAAAGCAATGAGTTTGCTTAAACTATTCTTAAAATATTAAGAAAGAAATTATAAATAGATCACAAAAACTGATGTCCCGCCGATGACATCAGTTTTTGTGATCTATTTATAATTTCTTTCTTAATATATTAATACATTGTACACAACACCTATGATCTCTCTCCATTTTCTTTCCATCCTAAGGTTGCGTGGAAGAGATTGTTCTTAAGCAATATGGCCGCCTATTGTACATTATTCTTAAGGCATTTGTAACATATCTGTCTCTTTTTGTGTACAATAAAGAGTAAGTACCTTATCTTATCTTATATAATAGATGTTAGGGGGTCCAACCGTGTCGAATAGCCTTAATTACAAGAATAAAAGTAACATAAATGTAATGTGTTATTCTATATGTACGAGTATATGTGTATTATTGTAAAGTTTCACTAAAATCCGTTCAGTGGTTTCGCGTCAAAGAATAAAAATTAAATTAGTAGGATAAATTGTATCTAGGCTTGAAAGACAGACAGGCATACATCACGTCTATATCCTCGAAGGAGTCGGCAGATGTACATTGCACACCTACGCTTTGACAGTACTTTTGTTAGTTCCACGTTATAAGACGACAAGGCTATTGTCCTGTTTAAATTGGATTGGTTAAAGTGGATTATAACCCTTCGTATTTGTTACAAATACATAAGAAGATCCGAGAGAGGCCCCTCTTATTCATTGAGCTTCAATTTGTCCGGCCTGGGAGTCAACTGGGTACTTAAATTACGTGTTCCCGGTCAATGACCCACTAGTAAATCTCATTAATGACTCTTATCTTATTTTAACCACGTAACACTTTAAACTTTTTGCGACTAAAATAGAATAATTACATACATGTCATCATTGACACAAAATTCGACTTCCAATTACAGGGATTAAATTGAAATTACAGAAAAATATTGAATTATACAACAACTTACTTCATCGAATTGGGACCAAATAATTGTCAGAATGGGACTGGACATTGGGACCAAAATCGGCTCACCCAGTCCAGATATATGAGGTAACAAACATAAAAAATAAAATAAAAACATACAGTTTAATTAAGAATCTCCTCCTTTTTGGCAGTCGGTTAAATAGAAAATTGGCTACTAAATGGTTACATACAATGACGCCTATATTCTCGACGGGGTAGGCAGAGGTGTATTACAAACCCTAATTTTCCCTGTATTTTGTTAGTCCCAACGTAGTAAGGTGACTATACAGAGTGTTACGTAAGGGTTATATCAACCCGAAGACACCCACATCAGCTGGTCGACCAGAACCCGTTTCGATATGTGATCAGCTGATTCGGTCATTGACATCAAGTATGTAGTACAAATAAAGCGCGCCTGTGAAAAATCTCTCTCTCTCTCCTGGTTAGAACATTTTGTCTCTGTTTCGCTTCAAGGTCGCGTGTCGGTCGGTGAGCGACGCCGCCTCCCGCCCCGTCCACCATTGTCTTTTAGTAAGTACGTCAAGCACTAGTGTTGGTAAACGTTTGTTTTGATTTGAAATAACGCGTATAACTTTTTTAATGATTGATAGAACTTTTTTAATTTTTAGGTTTGTTAACAGATAATACTAGATATAACATACTAGATATAACATACTAGATATAAATATAACATACTAGATATAACTAGATATACAGATAATACTATTCAATCGGTGCAACCTGGTCGAAACGTCAGGCAATAAAATATATCTACGGGTCAATAAGTCCGTGACTTTTTGAATGAAATATAGATTGATTGATTTGATTTTAGATAAAAAGTTATTTTATTTTTCAACGATTCTCCAATATTTTTATCCCTTCCGAAAAAAAAGATTTGTCGAGGACATCAAAATAGGCATTTGTTTGTGAGATGATTTCATCGATAGATTCAAATCTCTTTCCGCCAAGCCATTTCTTTAGGTTTGGGAACAAGAAATAGTCACCGGGGGTTAATCTGGAGAATAGGGTGGGTGAGGGAGCAATTCGTAGCCCAATTCATGGATTTTTGCCATGGAAACTGCACATGTCCTGATGGAAAAGAACTTTTTTCTTGGCCATTGAATCGACCCAATAAGTTGGTGTAATACCAGCCCTCGTACCTACTTTTTATAAATATCCTTTTATAATACCTACGTCACGTTTCGTGTTAAATCCAGTAAAAAGTATCGTTCATTAAGAAGAAGCGCAAAAGTTTGAAAGCTAATATACCACACACACATATCACGCCTATATCCCCGAAAGGATACGCAGAGGTGCGTTATACACCACAATTTGCCAGTATTTTTCCACATAATAGGGGACCAGCCTATTGCCGTCACCGGGCACCGATATAATGGGTTATGTCCAAAACGGCCAAATTAATTTAATAAAAAGTAGCAGCTATATTGTAATTTTGGAAAAAAATTTAAACCCGTTGTCTTGCGATGAAATGTTAATTAGAGGCAAGTTTTAAATGGGCACTTTAAATGTTATCCCTAGTACTAACTTTATCTAAATATTAACAACCTAAGTTAAGCCAAACACAACAATTGTACCATAGTTTTGTTAAGTGCTAAAAAATACTGTTTGTCAGTCTATATCTGTTTGTGCCTCTATGTATGTTTTTTTTTTGTGAAATGTAGTGACACACAATTTCTATTGTTGTTCAATAATCATCGTAATAGATGGTAAACCTTGCCGTTAATAGGCGATATAAAAAATCAATTACATGTTTTCTATAAATTACAAGCTGTCCCGGCGAACTTCGTACCGCATCAATTTTTCTAATGTTCCACACAACTTTTTTTTTCTTCCATAAGATCCTTCTCCTGATAATTACGAACACAACAAAAAAAGAATTAGCGAAATCGGTCCAGCCGTTCACGCGTGATGACGTGACCAAGAAATAGGGATTCATTTTTATATATAGAGAAGATATAATTCTAAAATCTTCGCGACACGACGGCGCGCGGCGGCGGCGGCGACGACAAGGGCGACGTCGGTGTGGCGACATGGCTGTCGAATTCCTTTCCACCTCACACACAAACTCTCTCTGACATTCGACGCTCAGATACCTCCTAGACGTAATCATTTAAGACACGGTTGGAATTAACAAAATTATTATTCTACCAATATTATAAAGAGGAAATATTTGAGACGCCGCGCCGCCGCCCGTTTCGTAACTACTTTTTTTTATATTGGGTTCGCCAAATTGACGCCACCCGCCTGGTGGTAAGTTGTGACGATGTCTAGCGATTGTGGGCGACTCTCATAGTACACAATACTATAGAGAGTGGCCCTCAACTTGACGACCCAGTGATGTGCCTCTTCACGCTCCGCTTGAAGAACCCAGGTTTATATGTGGGAGCAAAAACGTGCACAGCCAGGGCGTTCCAGTCTACTATCGTTCGGCAGAGAAACGGACGTTTAAAACGTTCGGTTCTTACGAACATGCTATCCACTGTGGCCACCGGGCATCTCTGCCCGGCCCGCGTTGAGATCGGAAAGGAGAGGGTGGGATCAGGTTGAAGAGCTCTTCAGAACACTCGCCGTGGTAAATACGGTAGAATGCGGCCAAGGAAGCGATTGTTCGGCGCTGGGCTGGCGGCTCAAGGCTTCCCGTTACCTCCGGACAATCTATAATACGAATAGCACGTTGCTGCATACCGTCGAGTGCGTCCAGCAAATACTTCGCGGAGCCGTCCCAGAGGTGAGAATAGTATTAGCGGGGGGGCGGTCAAAATAAAAAGAATTGGTGACAGCACTGATCCCTGGGGCACCCCGGCATTCACTTGCAAAAAGCGAGAAACCTGGTTATCGCAGAGTTCGTTTAGAAAGCTGGCCAACCAGCTGCACGGACGGGCTTTGCGGATACTGGCGACATCAGTGAAAGGGGTGTAATATTCCATCCCTAAACTGATCTCACCAGCAATCGCAGAAGCGCTATCCCAAGGACCCTTTCCTCCAAAGCAGCTCTGGCTCCAGGGGACGGACGCATAATAATCGCGTAGGCCGTCCCAATCCACTGACGAGTAGTGTCATAGTCGTCGTGACATTTTTAGAGAGAGAGAGAGAGCGAGCACATGGGCGGCCCGACCCGTATGATCAGTCTTGAGGCATCCCAGCCATTCAATGTGATGGCTAAGTCCAACAGAAACACTAGGTCACCTTCGCATCATCAGTCGTCTCGCTGAGATACTTGACGAGCTTTGTTGTCTCAGGATCCCCTTTGTGGGAAAGGTAGACGCGCACCTAGATCTGGGTCATAGAGCCATGGTCTACGTGCAGCCAAAGGACGGAGTTGGAGGGGTTCTCTAGGCAGCGCAACCGGCGGCAGCAAACATCCGCCCTAACGAACACGCACACCCCGGCTTTATCTCGAAAGTATTCCGTAAAGTTGGTAAAAATTACTTATGCGGTGTTGTAAGCTAAGGGACGATATACAGTTTAACAGTAACTGCTCAGTTTCAACTAACTAAGCTACCGAGGTAAGCTGACAGGTGTTAGTTTGATTCTTTAAAACCGACTTCAAAAAAGAAAGAACTCTATTCGACTGTACTTTTTTTTATGTTTGTTACCTCATGGTCCAATTCCGTTAATTATTTGGCCCCACACCGTAATTGAGTCCGTCCTTAATAGGTCAACCTACTTAAATTTTAAGTAGGTTGACCTATTAAGTAGGTTGACTTATTCCGAAATGTCCAAATTAAAATTTCATGAGGATCTATTTTCGAGTTTTTGTTTTTGACAAAAGAACTTCCTACATACGTTGAACTCAGATGTGGGTCTCTAATGTATTCGATCTGATTAACAAAACGTACGTCAATACATCTTAATATGTTTTTGTGTTGAACACAAAATATTATTTAAATAGAACCAGATACATAATGTTAATAAATTACAGACAGATAAAGAAGATAACTAAGTTTTTTTTTTCTTTTTTGTTTTAGAGTAGGTATTATTGTAGTTAACATATAATTATTAAGAATTTATTTCTCTACGTTTTCCCTATAGCATGAAATTGGCAAATGCTGTAAAAATTGTATAGTTGATTAAATGAATAAATAAAAAAAAATAAAAATCTTTTAAACTATCGTGTTTTATAATCAATATTATGTTATTCAACGGAAATTAACCCAAATCATACCGATAGAGATATGCAGAGGTACATACCTTTTGTAAGACTCAAATTTTATATCTGCACGCGAGTCCGGGGTCAGCACATTCTAGAACTATTGAATGACTACTTTATATTACCAAAAACATACTACGTCAACTGAATCCCGTCTATATCCCCAGGGGGTAAGCAGAGGTGTATAGCATACCAATTTTATGCCAGTAGTTTTGATGGTCTTCAATGGTCTCTCGTGGTCTACCTAGTAATTTATGAGTTTATTCCTTACAAGCATTACAAAATATAAATCTAATATTCAGACAGACAAATCATTGAATTGACAAGAGAAATACGTATATGTAACAACTACGGAACCCTAAAATTGATAAAAATTAATTGTGCTAAAACGGCCATTAACACTTTTCGATTAGCAAGTAATAAACAAGTTTATTATAATATTTGATAAAAAAATATGTCTCATCTGGTTACCAGATGGGTGAAGGTCGATCCTACACGTCTCCTCTGATACTACTTATAATAATATTGTGTTTATCTCGTTAATCAGCGGAGATCTGTTCGAGGAACCGTTGGTATTTTTAGGACTGCGACCGTGACCTCTGGACCTACTTACATTAATATTCTCATTCTCATGCACGCAAGCGAAAAAGAAAAACGTGACTAAAACTCTTTTCTACTATTTAATTTTAATAATACAATTCTTAATACGACAATTTGTCTGTCTGTCCGTCCGTCGCGTTTTTCAATTTACATACATTTGCATGAAATATTTTTTTTTTTTTTTTTTTATTTGAGGCGATACAAAGTTCTTCGGGATAACTAGTATTTTTTATTCTCAATTGTATTTTTGAAGAGGGTCTCAATTGTATTTTTTTAATGTTTTTTTTTTACATTTTTACCTCATATCTTTCGACTGTGTCGGGTGAATCGAAATTGCATTTTATTTTTTAAGTTGAAAACTACTGCTTCATCTGTGGTACCATTACAATTTGATCCCATTACTACAATTATATTATATTATAGTCCAAAACACCCAGGACTTTAAGAAGTCACCTTACCCTAATCAATTCGCCCAATCCGCTACCGCTAACCCCGCTCCCGCTATCGCTCGACTGAAAGATAGCGATATTCACTTTCCAAATGACAGACAGAGATCGAGCGCGTTCTCGAAAATTTAACGTAAGCGACAAAATAAAAACTACTAGTTCGCCGCTTTCGCGAAACGTTCCGTTACGCTGCAGCATATATTTGAGCGAAGCGAGTTTAAATTCAAAATTCTGGCTTCGTAATAACCTGGGTAATTCTGTAAGCTATTGATGAGTGCAAGAAAATCCGAAATCGGCCGAGTATTCGCCGAGAAACAATTTAACATAAATCGTTTGAAAAATAATTTGAGTCACCCGTTGAGAGCTCCGCTCGCCTTCGGCTCGCTTCGCTCAACTAGGTCGCCGCAGTCGCGAAACGTACCGTTACGCTGCATCATATATTTGAGCGAAGCGAGTTTAAATTAAAAATTCTGGCATCGTAATAACCTGGGTAATTCTGTAAGCTTTTGATGAGTGCAAGAAAATCCGAAATCGGCCGAGTATTCGCCGAGAAACAATTTAAAATAAATCGTTTGAAAAATAATTTGAGTCACCCGTTGAGAGCGCCGCTCGCCTTCGGCTCGCTTCGCTCAATAAATTAAAGACGAACTATAATGATTATGTTGAGCAAATGTAGGTTTTATCAATGCCGTTTTAGATATTAAAAATATTAAAGAAAATACAGCAAACTTGAAAGATCTAAGTTAAAATGTGATTAAAACAAGGTTTTTTGTACTAAAAAAACTATCGATTTTTTTTTCAGTAATCGTATTTTCATCTTGAGCATTTAATCTTCAGGAACTGAAGTTACTTGTATAAAAAAATCAGTTTCCTAGACCTTATAGATTTTGAGATTTAGGTCAGTAAAGGTAGTCAAGTTAAGGTCAGGTGGCGTCTTAATTGGCTGTGCCATAGCGGATGGCACGTAAGATTTTGTTGCCTTTCATCAACATTTCATCGCAAGGCAACGTGTTTAATTATTTTTTCAAAATTACAATATAGATACCACTTTTTAATAAATTAATTTGGCCATTTTTACATAACCCATAATATGTGTGCCCGGTGACGGCAATAGGCTTGCCCCCTATTACGCTGGACCAAAAATACTGGAAAATTGTGGGTGTGTTATGCATCTCTGCTTACCCCTTCGGGGATATAGGCGTGATATGATTTTAAATTTTGTCCCATTCCGGTAATTTGAAGTCGACTTTTGTATCAAAGTTTGACGTTTTTTTTTGTAGTATGATGAGATGGCAGATTGTGTGAGCTTAAGATTCCGTTCAATAGACGGTTAGCCGCAGACGACGTATTTTGACTGGACGCATGAATCTCAGTACTTACATTAAATTTAGAAAACCACTAATTAGTAGGTCTGCCTTTCAAATTGAAAGAAGAATACTGCATCGGTGGCACCGTGGTATGGGTATGCGACTGCCGCCCCTGAGGTAACAAGTTCGATTCCGGGTCGAATCAAATTATTTGTGCGATCCACAAATGTTTGTTTCGGAGTTTAGGTATTTTCTATGTATTATATGTATGTATTTAGAAATATACAAGTATGTTTATCAATCGTCTAGATCCCATAGCACAAGCTTATATTAGCTTAATTTGGGCTAGAGGACGTCGTGTGAGAATGTCCAAAAAATATTTATTTAAATAATATATTACGGAGACCAGACCGTCACTACACTATTTATTTATTTGTATTAAATCGAGATTGAGTCTTAAATTGATTCTGGTCCTACAGGCTATCTAGTCATATTATTGAGATGTAGTCCTAAGCGGAACTTTACGCGTCTAATTTGCATGCCGTAGGACACTCGCGTACGCCACTGCGACTAGTAAGGATGTCCGCGACTGAAATGTCATTAAAACTGAACTCAATTGTCGCCGTGAATTTCGCCCGTCCCCGTGGCATGTACCGTACCTACTGTTTCATATCCGTACATTTGATTCCTTCCTGCCTTTGCGATCCGCTAGTCAATTTCCGCCGGTCACCTCGCCGATCGCCGGTCGCCGGTTCGCGCGAAATTTCGCGGCGGCGAATGTCCCGTGGCCAGGCGGTTAGGTATGTAAATCTTCTTTGTTCTTTCTTACTTTGATTGTTTGTTGTGTATATGCATTCAGGCTTCATACTTACTGAACCGACTGAAATTCTTTCACTAATATGTAGTTATGTTATCTCCGAGTAAGTTTTATCCCGGTAATGTGTTACCACGGGAATTGGGAACAAGGAAACTGGTATATCACACGGGTGGAGCCGCGGTAATCAGCTAGTCTTATATTCGTATAAAACGGCCAAGTGCGAGTCGGAATCGCGCACCAAGGGTTCAAAGTTTTCAAGGTTTCAAGGGCAGAAAAATCACGTTTGTTGTACGGCAGCCCCCTTGGCTGCCCTTGGGGCCAGTGGGTTTATATATGCCATAAATATAGATAAATATAGTATTTTTTAATTCCGCGGCCTGAAGCCGCTGTTGCTATCACGTCCGTTGACGGGCGTCTCTAGGTCGCACGCAGAAATAATTCCAGCGGCCCCCGGCGAAGTGTAGTCTTGCCATAAATATTGTAACAAAGAATAATATCTCTTTTCTATAGTTAGTTAGTTTAATACATAAATATAAAACAATTTAAAATATAAAAGCATATTCGAAGTTGTCTCCATTGGCGGCAATACAGTCCTTTAAACGTGGAGGCCCGTTATCAATATAAGCACGCACTCTTTCCATGGGAAAATTCTTCACTGCCAATCATATGGATTGTTTTAGGGACTCCAAATTATCATGGCGTTTAGAGCAAGCCGACTCTCTAAAACTGACCATAAATCATAATCCAGCGGATTAAGATCGGAACTAGACAACGGCCAGTCTTCAGCTCTGGTGAAGTCGGAAACGTTTGATTCCAACCAAGACTGCGTGCACCGAGCTTTGTAACAAGGCTAAGAGTCTTGCTGGAAGGACCATTCTTGGTTATTGAACATGGTGTTGTTAAGGGGCTTAACTACCTAATAATGGTATCTTGATAAACTTGTGCCGATGTTTTGATACCTTTTTTAACAAAAGTATGGATCAGTCTCTCCTTCATAGCTAACACCCCACCAACTCATCACTGAAGTCGGATAATGCCCTCGTTGCACTCTGTCGACTAATTGGGACGCTTCCTTAGAGCTTTGAGCATAAATACGGTCGTTTTGTTTGTTAAAATGTAGCTCATTTGTAAAAAAAATATAATTCGTAAAATCTCAAAGAAATAACCAGTGAACCACCACACACCACTGCTGCAATCCTAAGTCATCTTTTAAAATACGCGTCATGGATCTTTGTGCTATCTTCATCTCCTGAGATAAAATCTTTTTGCTTTCGGACAGGATTTCTTTGATCTCTTTCCCTTACTGCTTTGACCACCTTTGTCTCACGAACACTACGTGGACGGCCACATCATTTTCTGTCACAAGCAGAGGAGGTCTCGTTGTACCTAGCCCGGGACACAAACATTTGACTAATACCAAGCGTATGGAGAGTTTTAAAAATTGCATTTGGCTCCATATCTAATTTGTGTAATGCAATCACAGCGATTCGATTCTCTTTATCATCCCACTCCATTTTAATATCGCAAAATATTGTTCAATGTATATAGGCACCAACACAATGAAAAATCATATAAAAATGACAGATTCCAAATTCAAATGTAATATTTGGTTCATTTTTAATTGTATTTATCTGTAGGAGCAAGAGAAGTTCGAGCACGCTTTTTTAGGGTTCCGTAGTTCAAGTTTTGAAACCATTATAGTTTCGTCATGTCTGTCCGTCCGTCTGTCCTCGGGTTTCCTCCTAAACGGTGAGTGCTAGAAACCTGAAACTTTGCATTGATATATATGTCTAGTTAGTACATTGACAAAGTGACAATAAATTTATGAAAAAATTTTTTTGGGGTACCTCGTGTTGGCGTAACCATAATTTGTATTCTTTTTCTTGCGAAAACCTGGAGTGTGGGGTATCATTATATAGGTCTTTTAAAAACATAGGGAAGTAGTAAGTATAGCGAAGTAAGTATTCGTTTGCGAGATATTCAACAGTATAGCTTATTTTTTTGGTAAGACAGAGCTAAAAAGAGCGAAAAGTAGCTTAAATCGCTTAAAAGAGCGAAAAGCGTAGTGTAATTAACTTTAAAGGAAAACTATAACGGATCCAACGAACGAACGGACAATTTTGCTTTCGTCTGTCGGTCCGTCAGCCACAGTTGGTCCATCAGCAGAGCACTGGGACAAGGCGATTTAATAAAAATTATGTGTTGTTCCTCGACACGAAAAGAAGAAGCCACAGTTTTTATCCGATCTTCACGAAACATTTGTGCCAAGTTTTGTGAAGATCATTCCGTGATAAATATTGTTTTTTATCTTTATCTGTTTTGGATTGGGGGGAAATGGGTAAATAAGGTCAAATAGCGTTTTAAGGTTTTTATCCGGGCTAGTGGCCCCATTTACTATCCGATCACCACGAAACTGGGCGGAAGTATTCCTTTACTAGAAACAATATTTTTAGTGAGAGTTTATTTACTGAGGCGTGGAGGGAGAGGGGGGGGGTAAAAAAACCTTTTTTTGGTGGCGTTAACCTCGAAACGCGTCAACAATCCACTTCGAAGAGCGTCTTTCGTCAAAACGCTACGAGAATGCTACGAATTCAATATTGTCTACGAACGCTAATACAAGAGAGCATTTTATACGTACGAGAGCGGCTTACTAAATAAAATCTATCTGCATATAGGAATGTTTACTACCACGGCATGTTTATATGACGTTAAGCATTTATTGATTTACCTGTCACTGGAAACCTTATTAATCAAATTTTAGAAACTGACTAACAGACAACACATATTCATTCATCGTCAGGTTAATCTTAGTCAAATAAACAAACAGTACGCTTATGTAATTTGACACGAGGTCTCTTTAACGTTTTTGTTAATATTATCAATTTACGTGTGAGTCTGAATTAAGAATTGTGTGTGGTGACTTACCTTACGCGGGGGCGGCTGCATGTTGAAACGCCGATGCTAGCTTTTGTCGGGTTTCAAATGTGTGTATCGCGAATGGCAGATCAATGCCGACTATAGCCAGGCACGCTGGCGGCCAATGTCGCGGTACCGAATAGCGTGCGGCGTGCGGGGGCGCGCATGTCCTTCTATCCACCCCAAGTCATACCATAAAGCTACGCTGCGTATTTTTTTAATTTAAAATAGTTGTTATGGACAATAACCCAAAAGTTATGTTAGTATTGCTATTTATAGTTAACATTATATTTCATATTTGAAGTCTATTTTTAGTACCTAGTAATTTAATATTTTTTGGGCTTTTTTTGACAGCGCCATCTAGCTCAAAAAGTCTAGTACTAAGTCTAAATATTAGGCACATAATACGAGTATACCCAAACACGGAAATAGACATCGTTCTCATCACACAAAGTTTTATTTCTCCGGTATGCGGTTAAAACATCCAAGCTCACTAGCTCAGAGCAACTATCTCTATACTACGTACATATAGAGTGCTGATCTGAATCACTAAATACCACTCTGCACGTCAGAACAGTCAAACAGTCGAGGATGACGTAACTTCACTACAGCTACCCAGTTTAAGTTGTTACGGAACTAATTATTGTTTGTAGTTATTGTTCTGAGATCTTGTTTTTGACGTGTTTCAATGTAATGTGGCGCCCCTATTATATTGACCGCTTAGTATTCGCCACGAAGAAAACAGGTTACACTCTCCCTCTATGTAATATAAACAAGTTAAAAATTTGCCATATATTTTAGTTTTCGAAAGTTTTTGCATATCTAAAAAAAAAAAAAAAAGTTCAACATCACTTTAGAGGTCTTTGACCATGCGTTGATTGCGGCTGGTCTTGAGTCTCTAACTATTACCGTTCTCGACCGACCTTGAGATTAGAGGTCAAGTTCAGCTCTTACCGTTGTCGAGTTGAAAGTAGTTCACGGACGGACGGACGGACATTACTGTTGTAAAGGAGATTTTCGTTTCGAAAACTCTAAAAGTCAATGCTCTCTAGATATTATTGTATTACTTGGGTGAGTTGTTGTTACGCAAACTCCTACTACGGTATTACGGCTATTTCCGTATGTTAACTTTGAAACTTTCCCATTTCATAATCTATGTTTAGTTCGCTCGCTATGTTGGCACGTCATCGTAGTGCAGTTAATTTCGTAGATTTTTGGAAACATGTGAAAAAAATTGATAATAATAAGAATGCGTTACCTACCAGTGTAGGGGGTGAGAGTTGTTCAAAGGAAATTGCTAACATTTTGATGTTAGTCACCAGACCTTATCAAATACAAGTAGCACACAGGTATACACTCCGCAGGTGCGTCAGGTAGCGGAGACCATAACAGCTAAGCAGGTTGCGGATATTGTGTTAAGTATGAAACGTGACCACGAGACCGACCGGTCTCCGGGACATGACGGACTAAGTATAGAGCATTTGTTGTATGCGGGTCAGCATATTTGTGAGGTGCTGGGGCGTTTGTACACTTTATGTATGAGGTGTTGTCATCTCCCTGGTGAATTGCTTCGGACAATAGTCGTCCCTATTATTAAAAATAAAACGGGTGATATCTCGAGTGCGGATAATTATAGACCTATTTTCTTAGCGACGATCATAGCCAAGGTGCTTGATCGAATAATCCAGTCACATTTAGGGATTTTACCGTACAACGATGGGCAGTTTGGTTTTCATCCTCATGTCTATATGTCGGATATGGCCATTATTTTGCTTAAGCAGGTGGTCCGCTACTACACGCAGCAAGGAACGTCAGTATATGCTGTATTCGTCGACCTCAGCCGCGCCTTTGATACTCTAAACCACAACGTCTTATGGCGAAAGTTACGGCATGAAATGGGGGTCCGATCAGATGTGGTTGATCTTCTTGAAGTTTGGTACAGGAACCAGTCAAGTAATGTTAGGTGGGGCTCTGAGCTATCGGATAGTTACACGTTAAAGTGTGGGGTGAGGCAAGGTGATTTCATCGAGAGACTGAGTACTACCCAGGTGGGGCTCACATTGGATGGCAGATAAGTCAACAATCTGAGCACCGCAGATGATATAGTTCTGCTCAGTCCCAATCGTTATAGTCGTATTTAGGTCGGGTCGTGGTCCTGAGGTGGTTCCTGAAGTGTGTATTGGCGGGCGACCTGTTCAAGTAGTGCAAAGTTTTAAATACCACGGGCATATCGTCACGTCAGATTTAAAAGATGATCTTGACATAGAACGTCAAAGCTGATCGTTGTGTATCGTAGGCAATATGATCGCGAGAAGGTTTTACAACTGTACACCTGATGTGAAGATTACACTCCTTAGGTCGTATTGCCAGTCGTTTTACACGTGTCAATTATGGACCAATTACACCAAGAGGTCTCACGATGGCATTAGAGTCACTTACAATAACATCTAATGGGCCTGAAGTGATACTGTAGCGCCTCTGAAATGTTTACTGATGCCCGTGTTGACTCCTTTAATGCTATCCAGAGTAAGAGAATAGCCTCTTTCATGTCCAGAGTTGACACGTGTAAAAAAGCCAAATTATTTGGAGTTTGTCAGACCGCCTTGTTTTGTCTGACACGCTTAAAAAATGCCTGAGCATTGGGGTATTATTTAGTTTAGTTTATATTGTAATTTTTAATCTTTTTAATTCTAATGAAATTTTTTTTGGAATTATTTGTATTGTACTTCATTGTAATAAAATAATAATAAAAGTTATTTATTTCTCTTTCACAAAGGTATATGTTACTATGTTTAATGTTACATTAATTACAAAGATGCACCCTTGTGAGAGACTGGCATCTAAACTAGGAAGATCCTGACAGACAGATTACCAGGCTTCCCACACATAATACATCTCAGATAATGTGGACAGATAGATCCATGGTTAATACTATAGCACTTAGAATAAAAAGAGAATAAATTAAAAATAAAGATAAAAAAAGATAAAAATAACTTAACATAATGGTACAGACAGAAGTTTCAGTGTGTGTGTGTGTGTGTGTGTGTGTGTGTGTGTGTATGTGTATGTTTGTATTTAGTCCTTTTAATCAAGTACTATGTTATTGTTTTAAGCAGCTCCTCAGTTTCAATATAAGTCAGTTTCTGTAGCCAATTTGAAACGATGTATTTACATTTCCTTTTAGGAAGGTTATATATGTCAAGGATTGTATTTAATTTATTATATAAATGACTACCCAAGAAACAGTACATTCTGTGTGAAAGGCTATATATGTATAGTATTGTTGGGCATATTCTTTTGCCTCTCCTCCTTTGGGAGAGGTTGTATGCAGTGAGATCAATTTCGGAGTGTTTTTTAGCACTGTATGAAGAACGTATAACTGGCGTACTGTAAGTACCTCACATGTGCTGTATAAGTCAGTGGTAGGGTGATAGAAGGGTAGAAAATGCGAAAACTTCAGAACAGCTCTTTGAGCACGTTCCAGTGGGAGTATCAGTGTCATTGCAGCTCCACCCCAGACAGTGATGCAATAAGTGAGAAGCGATTGACATATAGCAAGATAGGTGTTTTTAATAATATTGTTAGCGGCTACATTTCTAAGATTTTTAAATATATATATTAATTTTCGTGTTCTAGACGACAGGAGAGTTAGACCTTAGCTTCAGGTCACACCTGAAGCTAAGGTTCCTATCAATTACGATCCCTAAGTATGTTACATTATCTTTAACTTGTAATTTGGGGCAAGCACATAAGGTATCAACATTGCTTGGACAAGTGTGAGCAGTAATGCTGTAACTAGGTAGTTCAGGGCGAGAAACACATGTCAATGTCACTGGTAGATAATTTGTTTAATCAACATTAAGGGACAAAGCATTTTTATAGAGCCATGAGACGACAATGTTAAAACCAGTCTGCGCGCACTTAAAAGTCTCTTCCCAATCGTATGCAGTAAAGATTAGGGCTGTGTCGTCCGCATAAGTTACGATCTTTCCATTCGGGAGTCTAAGGTCACAAAGACCATTTATAAAGTCGAGGAACAAGGTTGGACCAAGTATACTTCCCTGTGGGACGCCACAGCGTACTTCTAGGTTATCACTAATCAGGTTGTCGATCTTAACGCACTGGTGTCGCTCAGTAAGATAACTTTTGAAAAGCTTTAGTTGCAGACCCCTTACACCCATATTGTCCAACTTTTGCAATTGTAGTGGTGTAGAGACTGTGTCAAAAGCCTTAGCCAAATCTAGGAAAATAGCTACCACCTTTTTCTTTTCCTCCAGACTATTCACTATATGATCAGTAAGCTCATGTACTGCATGAGAAGTGGATATATGTTTACGGAAACCGAATTGAGCGCTGGATAATAGATGCTTAGATTCTAGGTATTGTACTAATCTGTTGTTTATAGCTCTTTCTAGAATTTTAGAAAATGTTGGCAAAATAGATATGGGTCTATAGTTATTGACACAGTCTCTGTCACCGTTTTTATGAATGGGATGGATAAGGGATCTCTTGAAAGCTGAAGGGAAAGTACCTGTGTTAATAGATAGGTTGCAAACATGAGTGAGTGGAGCGACAATGACATCAACATACTTTTTAACCAGGCCACCAGATAGGGGTGCTTTGGTCAGATCCTCCACGTGGTGCACCCCGGGCAACGGCAGTGGCTGCAACTCTGCGGCAACGTACCGCAGAGTTGTAGCTACAACGGCTAATTCTGGCCAAGGTGGGGGTCTTGCCGCCTCGCATGAGGAACGCAGACCCACCACGACGGGGGCCTAGTGTGGCCCAGGTCTCTCCGCCGACACTCTGCAGAGCAGAGTGCTGCTGTGCGGAGAAACCACCAGGGCGACGGGTCCGACATCACTGAGCTCATCAGCGGTGTCGGACACGGTCTCGTAGAGACCACTGTTCGGCCAAACCCCGCCTGGCAGCAGGTGGGAAGCCGTTTCTTCGGAACAGCGAGGAAGAAAACCTCGTTAAAAAATCACCAACGGGGCGGGCGGAACGGTCTTGTAAAGACCCCCTCCCGGCCCAGCCGTAATCCTGAATTGACAGGACCGGTGGCCCCTCGGGGCCACGAGGATGAACACCTCTATAAAAAATTAACCCAATCCCAAGCTCTGACACCCGGTGAGGGGATGAATCGCGCAGGGGAGCTGTCGCGCCTAGGGTGTCACCCGTCGACGGAAGTTAAACACACAAAAAAATGGCTTTGCAAAATACGCAGAAAAATATTACCCAACGGGGAACTGGACAGGATGACTCCCTCCACAAACACCCGGCTGTAACTGATGCGGGGCTCAGGCCCGGCACCAGTCACAGCGACCCCCATAAGGTGTTTGGGAGGGGTCAACAAAGCCCAACAGGCCAGGGGGTGTGCCTCAAAACCACCCCCCAAACTGACGCGGAGGTCGCGTCGACCGCAGCTGGGACTGAGTCCGGTCCCAGCCGCAAGGAGACTCAGGGTTCCTCCTTCTGGAAAACTCCCGGCAAGAGGACCCTAGAGAAGAGGACGCCGAAGGCGACCCCGTTCCGCGACCGAAGCACTAGTGCTTCCGGGCGGACACGGTCCAGCGAGACCAGCTCCGAGGAAGGGGTGCCGACAAAATATGTGGCAGTCGCCCCGACCGGTACATACTAAAAGCCCCCCGAGCAGAAACAGCACCGTAGAAGGGGTCTACGGTGCCGTTTCTGCCTAGTGGCAGGGACAAGGAGGTTCCAGCTGCTCGGGAGCTCATGCTGGCTCTTACCCGGATTGCGGAAGCTATGAAGGGGGGAACGAAGAACATGCCGGGTAAGAGGCAGATAGTGAAGACGGCCGTGACTCACGCTACGTCTTCACTAGATGAGCTCCTAGCGCGGAGCGTCCCCGCGGAGGAGCAGAAGCTCAGGGGCCAGGTGGCCAGCCTGGAGGCGGAACTTGCCGCGTCCCGGCTACAGATGGAGGCCCTGCGACAGGAGGTCGCGAACCTGACCAATTTGGTCAAGGGGCCTCCCGGGACCCAGACGGAGCGTCCTGTGCCGCCTTCCCCTACGGCTGGGCCGTTGCCAAGGCCGGAGACCAAGACCGCGTCCAACGCGGCGCGTGGATCGCTGCCACGGCCTGCAGCTACTGAGTCGCCGCCACGGCCTGCGGCTACTCTTACCGAGGTGATGACGGCAATCGAGAGGCGCCTCGGCGTCCTCGAGGACCGGGCGTACCGCCCTGCGCTGACGCAGCCCGCGTTGTCCTACGCGGCTGTTGCCGGCGCCGGCGTTGCGCCCCGCCCTAGGGGCAGGCCTCCTGGCCGCCCCCCCTGCCCCGTCTGCCCCCTGTCCCAGCGAGGCGGACGCCGGCCGAGGCTGCGTCACGGAAGGGCAAGGGGAAGGGCAAGAGGAGTGCCACCCCTGCTGCCCCCAGGGCCGCTCCCGCTGTTGCTCTCGCTGCTTCTTTACATCCCTCCAGGCAGGAGGGATGGGAAGTAGTGGGCGCTAAAAAACAGCGTAAGAAGAGAAAGAAGAAAGCGGCCAAAGCCGCCGCGGCGAAGGCGCCGAAGAGGCCCCGTCCCCCTCGCTCCACCGCTGTCGTCCTGACGGTGACGACAGTGGGCGCGGAGAAGGGTGTGGGGTACGCCGACGTCCTGAGGACCGTAAAGGCCTCAGGCCTCCAGCGGCCCCAAAGCCGATGCCCTAGCGGCTAAGCTGCGGGAAGCCGTCCGCGTAACCAGGCCTACCAAATGCGCCGCATTGCGCATCTCGGGTTTGGATGACGCGGCCACGACGAAGGAGGTTATTTCTGCCGTCGTGGAGGCGGGCGGCTGTCCCCATGACCAGATCAAGGCTGGAGAGATCACCTTCAGCCCCACTGGTCATGGCACGACAGTCGTCCAGTGCCCCGTCGCGGCGGCTTTGAAAATAGCGGACGGACGAAGCCTCCTTGTAAGGGCTTCTCAAAGGCGCAGGTGCACCTCCTGCGTGCCCGGGAAACGAGATGTTTCCGTTGTATGGTGGTAAGGCACGTGGGAGTGCAGTGCACAGCGGAAGACACCGTGGGCGACCGGTGCTTCCGCTGCAGCCGGCCCGGCCATAAGGCCAATGGCTGCGAGGCCCCGCCTCGCTGTTATAGATGTGAGGCGAAGGGCAAAACGGCGGACCATCGGGTCGGCAGCCGTACCTGCGCTGCCTCGAGGCCTCGTCCGTCCGCTGGTGGCAGCGGGGGAGCCGCTTCTGCGCGGCCAAGTTCGCGGCGGGATGCTGACATGGACCTCCATTAATGTACGCCCATGTCCGCATCCTGCAGGTGAACATGAACCACTGCTGCGCTGCTCAGGATCTTCTGTACCAGAGCATCGCGCAGTGGTCCATTAACTTGGCCGTGGTCGCCGAGCCGTACTACGTCCACCCGGGAAGCCCGGTGGACCAGGACGGCTCGGCCTGTTGTATATTTGGGGGTTCCGCCGCGGACACCTCGCGCCTTGCATTCATTGCAAGCGGCCGGGGGTGTGTTGCGGCGGAATACGAAGGGTTTGCGGTCGTGTCCGCCTACATCTCGCCGACTCTGGACGAGCCTCAGTTTGAGATATGGCTCACTGAGCTCGACATCGTCTTCGCTGCGTTCCGTCCTCGCCCTGTCCTGCTCCTGGGAGACTTCAACGCCTGGAGTGTGGCGTGGGGCTCCCGGGAAACTAGGGACAAGGGGAGGCTTCTTGAGGACTGGACCAGAACGCGTGGTCTGGTAGTCCTCAACCGGGGGAATGTCGCCACCTTTTGGCGGCGGACGGAGTCGATCGTGGACGTTTCTTTCGCGACCCCTGCCCTCGCCGACCGTATTTCAGGCTGGCGCGTGGAGGAGGGTGTAGAGACGCACTCGGACCACCGGTTCATCCGGTTCGATGTTGCGCCCCCACCTGGCCTCCCACAGCCAGTCGAAAATCCCCCGGATCCGCGTTGGGCCCTTCAACGTCTAGACCGGGAGGCTCTCCTGGAGGCGGCAATCGTGCAAGCCTGGATTCCGGCGCCGGACAGGCCTGCCGATGTGGAAGCCGAAGCGGAGTGGTTCAGGAGAGCCATGTCGCAAATCTGTGATGCGGCGATGCCTAGGGTTACACCCAGACCGGCAAGGAAGCAGGTGTACTGACGGTCGCCGGAGATTGCACAACTGAGCGCAGCATGCATCTTCACCCGCCGCCAGTACACCAGGTTTCGCCGGAGGAATCGCCGCCCAGACGACGCGGCAGCCCGAGAGGCGGAGCTTTATCAGGCATACAGGGAGGCCAAAGGTATTCTCCAGGAGACGATAAAGCGGGCCAAGACGGCGGCCCGCGAGGAGCTCCTGGAGACCCTTCAGCAGAACCCATGGGGGCGCCCGTACCTACAGGTCAGAGAGAAACTCCGACCTAGGGCGCCCCCACTGACCCAGAGTCTCCAGCCGCAGCAGTTGGAGCGAGTCATGGACTCCCTGTTTCCGACGAGCGCGGAGGAGCACGTCCCTCCGCGCATGGCTCCGTCTCTGCCCGACGCGGATAGCACCAGCGAAGACGACGTATCCGAAGTCAGGGTGGGGGAGCTAGGGGCGGCATTACTCCGGCTTAAACGTCGGAAAATCACTGCCCCCGGACCCGACGGCATTCCTGGCCGTGCATGGGTCCTGGCCCTCGAAGAACTCGGGCCTCGACTGATGGGGCTTTTTAGCGCATGCCTCGAAAGGGGCCAGTTTCCCAAGGTGTGGAGGACTGGGAAACTGGTTCTGATCCGTAAGGCGGGGCGGCCGGTGGACTCACCGTCCGGATACCGGCCGATCGTGTTGCTTGACGAGGTGTGTAAGCTCTTTGAGCGAATTATCGCGGAACGCCTCGTCGAGCATCTCACGAGTGTGGGGCCAGACCTGGCGGATAACCAGTTCAGTTTCCGTCGGGGACGCTCCACCGTGAGCGCGATCATGCGTGTGAAGAGCCTGACGGAGGAAGCAGTCTCACAGGGCAAGGTGGTGGTGGCGGTGTCTCTTGACATCGCCAACGCTTTCAACACCTTGCCATGGAGCTGCGTTAGGGAGGCACTCGTGTATCACGGAACGCCTCTCTACCTCCGTCGTATTGTCGGGGCCTATCTCTCAGAGAGGGCCATAGCTTTCCCCAGCTGGCTCGGGCCAGCTCGGCGAGATGTGTCGTGCGGTGTTCCACAGGGGTCGGTCCTGGGGCCGCTTCTGTGGAACATCGGCTACGACTGGGTGCTGCGGGGTGCGTTGCCTGAGGGCGTCGGCGTAACGTGCTACGCCGACGATACCCTCACCACGGCACGGGGTGCAACGTACCAGGAGGCAGCACTCAAGGTCACGACGGGTGTTGCTCAAGTCGTGGGTCGGATACGGCGGCTGGGACTGGGGTGGCCTTGCACAAGTCAGAGGTTCTGTGCTTTCACAGACCTCGGAACGGTCCACCTGAAGGTTCCAGCATAAATGTGGGAGGCGTTAGCATCGGCATCAAGCCCTCGATGAAGTACCTAGGGATCGTTCTTGATAGCCGATGGAACTTCGGACCACATTTCCGAAGTTTGGTCCCTAAAGTGACGGGGGCATCAGTCGCGCTTTCGCGACTCATGCCCAACCTAAAGGGACCCAACGCCTCCTGCAGGAGACTGTACCTGGGGATCGTGCGGAGTATGGCCCTATACGAGGCTCCCGAATGGGCGGCGCGGTTGACGGCCAACAACTCAACGCTCCTTAATAGACCGTTGAGGACCTTGGCCGTCAAAACAATAAGAGGGTACCGCACGATCTCCGGAGAGGCTGCATGTCTCCTAGCAGGGACCCCTCCATGGGACCTGGAAGCGAGAGCCCTTGCGTCATTGTTCCAATGGCGCAAGGAGGCGCTGGAGCGGGACCACAGGCCTACGTCTCGAGAAATCGAGGACCGGCGGTCCCAACTCCACCAGGATCTCATGGAGTCATGGAGGGTGCGACTTGAGCAACCCAGATGGGGTACCACCATCATCGCGGCGGTGAGACCGATCATGGACGATTGGCTGCAGAG
Organism: Nudaria mundana; assembly: GCA_963556515.1. Taxonomy (NCBI): domain Eukaryota; kingdom Metazoa; phylum Arthropoda; class Insecta; order Lepidoptera; family Erebidae; genus Nudaria; species Nudaria mundana. Next base: position 2,479,544 of record OY748286.1, read on the forward strand.
GCGGCATGGTGACCTCACGTATCGTGCGACGCAGATCGTTACCGGGCATGGATGCTTCGGTAGCTATCTGTTTCGCATCCATCGTGAGGTCACACCCAGGTGTCAACACTGCGAGGTTTCCGACAACGACACCGCACTCCACACGTTGGTGGAGTGTTCTGCGTGGGCGAGTCAGCGCCGGGACGTCGTAGTGGGTCTGGGCGTGGATACCCTCTCGCTGGAGACCATGCTTCAAGCCATGGTCTCCAGCATGAGTAGGTGGAACGCCGCCGTGTACTTTTGCGAGCAAGTTATGCTCGCGAAGGAGGCGGCCGAGAGGGAGAGGGAGCGTACCCTCCCCGCCGAGTTCCGTAGTCAGCGGCGAGGTCACCGAAGACTCATCTACGCCCAAGACCATCGACCTCCATGATCGGGGCCTGAGAACGGCGGGATGGCCACCCGTCGTTCTTACAAAAACAGGCTAGAAGGGTTGCGTGCTGCGGGGCCTTTGCCCCATAGCACGCAACCAGATTCACTCACTGACGCGGGATAAAACCCTACCCCAACGACGCGGGATTCTCATCCCGACCTAACCCCCGCAGAGCCCACAGAGGTGGTCAAAGTCCGCCGGGCGCCACTGGAAATACGTTCTGCTTGTAAGAGACGCCCGGCAACGGACGGTAGATCAGGCCGCGGCCATGGGCAGCGGAATTAAAAAAAAAAAAAAAAAGGCCACCAGATAAACCATCGTAACCGGCAGCGCAGTCACTTTTTAGGTCATGGATTAGGGATCTAATTTCACTCTCGTCCACCGGAAGGAGTACAAATGAGTGCAGTGCCGGTCTCGAGGGCATAGACAACGAAAAATTTGTACCGCCTTTGTAAGCCAAATCCGCCAAACTTTGCCCTATACTTACAAAATAACTATTTACTGCATGTACTGATTGCATTGGATTTTCATTTGAAATCAATTCTACAGCTGGTTTTTTAGTTTTGTTAGTGCCAGTTACGTCTTTAATAACTTCCCATAGCTTTTTATTATTATGTCGGGCGTTGGCAAAAGCTGAGCTATCATGTTCACGTTTCACCTTCTTCAAAAGATTATTGCAAAAATTTCGATACCTCAAATATATGGTCTTATCAATGTCCGGAGTAGTCTAGGTGTGATCCAAGCCTTAATAATTATTGTTCGTCTTGGTACCCTCTTCATTATAGTGCAAAGCTTAACCATCCTCTGAAGAGAAGAAATCAAAAAATCTGCCGCCTCGCTCGCATCGTTCATCAAATAGATGAGACTGAAATCAAAATGTCCTATTTCGATGTCCAAACTATCGTAATCCACATGCTTCAGCATTTTAGTCTTGTCATAACAATTATTTGCACTTTTCAGGCTAAAAGCTAAGCTAAGCGTAGTGATCCGTAATTGTGGTAGTGATAACAAGGCATTTCATATGATGTTTAGTTTTGATCATAATGTGGTCTAAGCAGGTCTGAGTATGTGTTGGTACATCAAAAGTGGGTAACATGCTGTGTGTTGCAAGAAGATTAAGGTACCGCTCCGCTATTGATGGTTCCTTAGTTGTCGTCGATATGTCAATGTTCATATCGCCGGTAATAATAAGATTTTTATAGGACGATAGACTAGTTAGCAGTTGATCAAGCGAATTTAAAAAGTTATTTACCTCCTGCCCTGGTGGACGGTATACCGCAATTATTGTTGTGTTTATATCGACTTTAATCACTAAACAGTTCGCATTTACTACATTGTGCGATTCAGTAACTATATATCTGCACATTGTTTTGTAGTAGACAATTAAACCCCCATTTTGTGTTAGGTTATTCAGTGTCTGAACAGAGCTGTATCCTGCAACAGTAGGTATAACGGGATTTTTTGGCAGCCAACATTCAGTGAGAATAAGGATGTCCCAGTCCACCTTGGACAGGCTAAGGGTAGTAAGAAGACTGTTCATGTTCTGGTTTGGACTTCTAATATTTTGTACGAATACTCTGAGAGACCGATTATCATTGTGAACAAAGTTCTTACATTCATCTATACCGCAAAATAAAAATAAAATAAAATAACGTTTATTATCTTTGAAATTTTTAGAAAATTATTTAGATTCGTCAAAAGTTGATGTGACTCTACCGAGGGTTCCAAAATGCAACGAGACTGAGAAGAGCCCTCAAGAAACTCAGTTCGGCTTTTTTCCAAAATATTTCATCTTAAATCTAATACAGAGTTATTTAGAAAGGAGCAATTCGTGTTACAACCAGGCAGCCTTGTCATCTAAGAAATCATTAATACTATAACAAGCTTTATGGCACAATTTACGTTTTATTAGTTTTTTAAATTTATTAACAGATAAATTTGCTATTTCGGTTGTCAATGTATTGTACATTCGAATAAAGTTCCCCGCAACAGAATTACTCACTTTATGAAGCCTAAATTTAGGAACAGCCAGTTTATCGTTATTTCTTAAGTTTAGATTGTGATTATCACTATTTTTCACAAATTTACTTTTGTTCTTGTGGGTATACAATAAAATTTCATAAATATACTGTGAATACACTGTAAGGATGTTAATATGCTTAAACTTATCTCTTAATGACTCCCGAGACCCCATTCCATAGATAGTCCGGACAGCCCTCTTCTGCAACACAAATATGCATTCAATATCGGCAGCGTTACCCCACAGTAGTATACCATATGTCATGATACTGTGGAAGTAGCTGAAGTAGACAAGACGCTCCGTTTTAATGTCTGTAAGTTGTCGGATCTTTTTGACAGCATAGGCTGCTGAACTAAGCCTGGCCGAAATTTTCCCGATATGAGGCCCCCATTGCAATTTGGAGTCTAACGTTATGCCCAGAAAGACAGTGTCATCGACCAATTCTATTATATCATCCCTAACCTTAACACTGGTTTTAACAAGTCTTACATTAGGTAAGGTGAATCTTACACATTTAGTTTTATTTTCATTTAATAATAAATTATTAGCACAAAACCAGTGGACTATCCTAGAGAGGGCAATGTTTACATCGTCAAGTTCGCGCTGTCCACGTTTCCCTTTAAATATTAAAGAAGTGTCATCAGCAAACAAAACTACCTCGTGGTCGTCTCTTATGAGGTGAGGGAGATCATTAATATATACTAGAAAAAGAAAAGGTCCCAAAATTGAACCCTGTGGTACCCCCATTGCTACAGGAGAACCAGGTGACTGTTTACCATTGATCACTACTTTCTGGACCCTATCACTTAAGTAAGAATTGACGAAATTCAAGGCCGTCCCCCGGATTCCGTAATGATCAAGTTTCTTAATTAAAGTCTGGTGTTGAACGCAATCGAAGGCCTTAGATAAGTCACAGAATACACCATAAGCATCATATGACTCATCCCAGGCCCTGTATATACACTCTAATAATTTAATTCCGGCATCAGTGGTGGACCGACCACGAGTGAAACCGAATTGTTTTGTATGTAATAGTTTATTAACGTTAAAGTGATTTTGCATTTAAAAAAAATTTTACTAAATGTAGGTAGTACAGAAATGGGACGGAAATTGGACGGATCTGAAGTACTACCCGATTTAAACAGGGGAATTAATTTACTAGATTTCATTAAATCAGGGAACATACCACTATGAACACAATTATTAAATATTATTACTAGTTCAGGAGCAACCATTTCAATAAAAGAATTTACTAAATACACAGAGATGCCCCAGAGGTCAGCTGTTTTCTTGATATTTAAAGATTTAAAAGTTTTAAGATGGTGTTTATGTTAACTTTACTGAATTTAAATATAACGTTACAACAAGGAATGTTTGCTTTTAACAAAGATTCTGCAATGGGGGTTGAAGAGCCTAGGGTTTTTGTCAAATCTACAGGAATTCGGGAGAAAAAAAATTCAAATTCGTTAGCGACCTCGAAGTCTGATGTTGTTATTTTACCATTTATATTAAGTTTAAAATTATTATCATTTAATTTTTGTTGACCTCTTTCCGCGTTTATAATTTTCCAAGTAGATTTAACTTTGTCTGCACTATTGAGAATTTTATCACTTATATATTTTATATTTTTTATATTTTATCACTTGTATATTTTGATTTAGCTGCTAAACAATCTGTTTTAAACTTTTTTGAATAAGTTTTAACATAATCTAGAAATTCAACTGATCTATTAAGCTGTCTTTCTGAGTATAGTTCATAAAGTTTTTGTCTACTTTTGTGTATACCCTCAGTGGCCCATTCACTGAAAGTAGGACTATCACTAATCATGACCTCCTTAGACTTGAATATGGAGTTGAACTCGTTGTAAAAAGAATCAAAAAATAATTTATACATTACATTTGGATCTAAGCCAGTGTCTAAGAATGGAATTTTATTGCAAAGTCCAACCCTCATACGTTCCAAGCGGTCACCAGTTATTGGTCTACATAATATTTTACGTTTTATAACTTTTTCTTTAGTGATTTTAAAAGATGCTATTTGCCCACAATGGTCTGAATCTGGCTTTTTTATAATACTTTTACTTTCTGGCAACATATAGCTGTATATATTATCCAGGCAAGTGGCTATTGTAGCACAATATCTAGTAGGCTCCAAAAATAAGTTTGTAAGATTGTGTGATTTAAATAAATTTAAAATATTATAACTCATAGGCGTATTAACAAGTAAATCGACATTAAAATCACCACAAACTATTAGGTACTTATTAGTTTTTCCAAGTTTACATAGAACTTTGTCAATAAGTTCCTCAAATTCGCAAAAGGGCGAGGTTCCAGGTTTATACACGCATACTACTATGAATTGCTCCATTTCCACGCAAGACAGTTCGACTTTACACTCTAGAGAAAGAGACACAATATCTTTCCGTTCTTTAAATTTAAGTTTTTTATTTAATAAAATCAAAGATCCCCCCCGTACTGTGGTCAGAATGCAGGTCAGAGTGCAGAATGCACTACCAACCCGGTGATTACTGAAATTGAACATGAGCTCATTCGACTTACGCATATGTTCTGTAATACAAAAAATATCAATATTATCTGAATTCATTAACAGTTCCAACTCTAACTCTTTGCCATGTGTTAAACAACCAATATTTTGATGCCCTATGTTGATATAATTTACATTTTTTGATTTGGTTTGATTTGGAGGGCATTTTTTAACATAATTAATATTTGTAACTAAATTTAATTCAATTAATTGACTATGTCTGCTAAAGGGTAATATTGCCTCTGTTGTCGTAGAACTTAATTTAAATTACTTGGAACAGATTCCAAAGTCTTAACACTAACTCTACATAGCGCAATAGAAGCAGTTTTGTCAGCCAAGTTCTTGGCTGAAGTGTAAAAATAATTGAATAGAAAACTCGCTATTTGTCCCTTATAATGCTTTGGTAGAAAATACCTACCTTTGTTTACATAAACAATATGTTTGTTATCGTTAAACTTACTGTCAGAAGTTGACAAGTTGTGAAGGTCAGATGGCAGTCGCTTCACGGAAAATATCGAAGTTCAGCGGAATCGCAGTTACACTGGAAAGCCGACCCCAACTGAGTTGGGAAAAGGCTCGGTGAATGATGATTATTATTATGTCAATGAGTTGTCTACAAGAATACAAAGTAAAAAAAGAAAATAAAAATGTGCAACATATTAAAACGTAGGCTTCGTTATACTGCGATATTTGTACTGAAGGTTTTGTTTATTTGATTTTGTGTTGATGTGCAATTGCAGTGTAGTTATGTTATATGTGTTGTACCATAGGTTATAATAATAATTGTACATTAGTTTTATACGTAAAATGCAACAGTATTTTATCAAGGAATAACAAAAACAATTAAAAAATAACAAGTGAAAAGTCTTAACGTTTAACTTATTTAGTATTAGGTGGCTTGATAGTTGCCGTGTAATTATGTTATATGTGTGGTACCTTAGTTTTACACGTAAAATGAGACGGTATATTTTCCATAAAATACAAAGACATTTAAAATATATCAGATTCTAAGGCGTAAAGTTTAATTTATTTGGTATTAATACAATCGACCCAATATTGAAATCTATAGTCATTCCTAAGTAGTTTTTTGATACAGGAAGATGATTTGATTGGAATTGCGTCCATACCTTCACGCTCTCTAAGGAAAATTTTACCGTTATAGGACCAACAAAACTTGTACTTGTGAGTTTTACAAAAATTACGCGCCTCGAGAAATAGTTGCCGCACATTTCCTGGCAGGAATTTCGCAACGTAATCAGGGGCAATTGGGCCACAAACTCCAATGTGTCCGCTATTCAGTTTCTCCGACAGGGGCAGTCCCTTGTTGAAAGTACGGGCAGCATTTAACACTTGTGTTTTCAAGGGAACGCTAACAAATTCTGCTATAATCGGCCTATTGGACCCCTTCTTTCCAGGAAGTCGATAAACATCGCGCAGCTCGGACGGCTTTACTGACGCTTGTACAGCATTGCATGTCTGGACCACAAGGGATGTCAGGTCATTGCAGGTTTCTTTGTCTTAGAGGTGCGGGTGGCACGCTCCAGATCGATTACCCTTTTCTCCAGCTCATATATATAGCTCTTTTGTTCCGACTTCTCTCTTTCTAGACTTTCAATGGTTAATCTCATTTTTTCGTACCCACTGTTCATAAAGTCGATCGACTTTTCGATGTCACCATTAGTTTTTTGAATATCTCGGTTCTGTTGCTTAACTTCCGATATATCGCATGTTAATTTATTCAAAATCAAATCTTGATCAGCCTTCCAATAATCTAGCATATTCATAATCTTCTCTTCAAATATCGCCCATTCACTCACAGGAGAAAAATCAGGGCAAAGTCGCGTATTACTTGTGCTTGTTTTAATATTATAACTCAATTCACCAGGTGTATACATAATATCAGGTGTACATGTGACGTTCTCGAGTTCCGACGACGTGGACGGAGGTGGCGTACGCTCCACTCTGTGCATAATTAGTGTACAAATATTAGTACTAAACAAATACAAAAAGCACAACAGCCAGCTGTATGGACGATACTGGTCAGCTAATTGGCATAGTGTCTACTCGTCCGGATGGTTGAATGGCTTAAGCGGTGAACTGTACATCGATGGGTGCAGGTTCAAATCCCAGTCGCGCTGTGCAATTTTTCCAATTGTTTATTCAGATTTTTATTTGAACTTTAAGACTCCTCCTATTTCTTGATAATAGAAAAGGTTGTAACTCACGAACTTGCAGTTGTCCCGCTCTTGAACCTCCAAGTGGGTGGAGTCGACAGGTAAGAACCTCACTTGTGGAGCAGAGAAACGGAAACTTCGGAAATATACCAATCAGAAATTAAATATTTAGCATTTAGAAAACAAACATGTACGCGTCCACTTTAAACAAGCTCAAACGAAGGAATGGTTAGGTAATGATGGATCTTGTGTTTGAATAAATAATTATATTATTATTATTCCATTTATTCCAATTATTTTCTTAACATAATTTTTTTACAATATTTACATAAAAAGTTACATATAATATTATAAAAAAAATTCTAATATTTATAATTTATATTATTTATAATTTCGTTTATTCACTTACATTCTTATTTTATACATTTTTAAATAGATTTATAAAAAACACAAATACATTTAAAAATATAAAAATAATAATTATTATTATTAGGTATTTATAATTTATTATTATGATTATTATTCAACACGGGAATTAATACATGTTTATAAAATATAATTTTAATGAACTCATCTGGTTACCAGATGGGTCAAGGTCGATCTTCCACGTCCACATTGTTCGTTAGCTCCCGCATGCGGGGTGAGAGATTTCTAAAACGCTTGCCATAGGGCCCGCACGCGGGTAACCGTTTACATTGGTAGATAGCACCTTGTCGTAGACCAAGTTAATATCATTCGTTACAAGATATACGCGAAACAGCCCTCATGCATGCTATCGACTAAGTGGGTGACATTAGTCGCACCCAGAGACTTGGGATGGCGCTCGCTTCGCTCCCTTAATAGACCTACAGAGCTGGGGAAAGAGAAGTCCAGAGAAGTCATCATCATGCGAACATTGCCTATGAGTAATAAAGATAGGCGATGACGTACTTTTATCTATATGTGTCAGTGCCAACAATTTTCCGTAGTTTTCAAAATAACAAGAAGATCATCTATATTCTAAACTGGCGAAAATTAGATTTATAAAATATAAGCGAATCCTTGTGTTGTTTTCAATAAAAGTGTATTTACGAGCCATGGTGTCTTTCACAGGTAAATACAAAATTTTCCATCAATTCTTAAATAACAGATAGTTGTTTATGTCTTGTATTTATGAAATAAGTAAAAAGTTCTATACAGACAAGCCATAATATAGCCATATACTTACTAGGATTAATGCAAATATGGGAGAATTTTGTCAGATTTTATAACAATCTTTGTAACTATTATTTGTCAAAATCACTAAAGATGGCCTCTTCACCGAAACCCCAACTTGACTGCTCAACACATATACGTCAGGCCTTTTTTCAATCACCAGCACCCATAGAGCAACGAGGTCGTCGTATACTAGCACCATATAACCGCGTTTTATACGCGGTTATATGGTGCTAGCTTTTATATGCCCAATGGTTCAATAGATCCATGGACGGTGTCGATTAGTCTGCAATGCAAACATGTTTCAATAACAAACTAAGAAAAACAATTTTTGAAAATAAACGTCAAACACAAAACACATCAACAAAAATTGACACAAACATACAGTCGAATTGAGAACCTCCTCCTTTTTTGGAAGTCGGTTGAAATTAAAAACCATGAAACTATAAGGAAATAAAAAAGAGCTACAAGACTTTCTACGCCCACGTCGTTAACTGTAGTTAACTCTTAACTAAAGGAAAGACACAATTATAATACTTTATTTTTGCCCGGAGTGTCAGTGTAGCATCGTAGCAGGAGCGCATTCACGATACAATCGCTTCAGTTTAATCTCTCCAGCTGAATAGTACGATCTTCAGGCCACATTATACATACACGCGGCGAATTTACATCCTCATGTCATGGTCATGTAAATCTTAAGGTAATCGCTTTGTATACGGTGGACTTACAGCCGGCGCTCCCAACCACAAATTATGATAAATTATAAAGGTTGGTGACACTGTTGAGTGTTTAGTCACATTCATCAATTCCTTTCGTGTTGTCGTCTTTTCAGATAGCCCCGTTATCGCGTATCAGACGCACGTCCTACTTTCATTATGTCATGTCTGACATCAGCCTACTGTGGACAAGGAGGAAATTGCATCAGCCGTCCCTAACCGACCACGGGGAGAGGCAATAAGATACAGTACCGCTTTATTATTGTGTGCAATTCGTGAAAGTGTAATATCAAAAGTTAAATACAATTCAAGAATCAAGAATCAATCAAGAATCAATTTCATTTATTCAGTTTAGGCACATAAAGAGCACATATGAATGTCAAAATTTTACAATTTTGTCAAGTAATATTATAAAAATACTAAATTAAGTAAGTACATAAATAACCATTAGAAAATGATTCTTTCGCTGGTTCGGTAATTTGGTTCTCCTGAGAAGAGACCAGCAAGAAACTCAGGTAGATTATCCATTTTTTTCAAAAAATTTTTTTCAAAAAATTCCTCAAATCTTTAGAAATAAATTATAATTCACAATTACGGATGTCATCGGCAAGACGAACCTGCGGCCTTCGCTTACAGGGGGTTCCTCCTTCGGGTTATAATATCTGTTTAAATATTTGAGAAATAGTAGAAGCAAATAATTTATTGCTTTAAAACACAAAAATGTACTTCTTATGTGCGTATGTACGTAATTAAACTTCTCCTAAACCGCAGGACTGACTTCAATAAACTGTATAGTGTGCGTTCAAGTGTATTCGAGGCTAGTATGTCATGAAAAACTTTGTACTGTGACTCTATTTAAACATACACTACAAAATCCGTCCAGCCATTTAGGTGTTCCAATTCTCTCGAGTACCTGGCGTACCTGGGGTGCCCGGCAATGACGAGGAGGAGGCCACGGCCTAAGGCCTAAAATGAAAATCAATTTAGGAGGAGCTCAGTGATAGTGGTTTTCATGAAATGTATAGTGTGTTCAGGTAAGAAAGAAAGAATGTTTTTATTTATGCATCAACATTTTGCAAGCAATTCAAATAAATTCAAATGACATGTGTCAGTGGTGACGTGTGATGCATATGACATGGCAGGAAATACGTAACCTAAACCACTAAACAACAGACCACGTGGCAACGTGGTAAACATTGTACTAAGTTCCAGCCATTTAATTTAGACCCCACCCACATAGAAAAAACTTAAAATCGAACATGAATAAGTACCTACATTATAATAATCCTATCCACGTGAGTTCGAGAATCGTTTGGAGTCACAGTTGGAGGCGGTACAAAGTTCGCCGGGATAGTAGCGCAATTTACAGGGTCCAATTGTAAATGTAAACCATCTTTAAATCTACCTTTAACACAATAATTATAAATTTCATCAAAATCGGCCTTTCGTTTAAGAGGAGTTCAGTGACAAAGGACGGATTTGAACCTTGGTCTTAAAATATTCGCACAAAGTCAGGGCAGGTATGTTTAATTTGAGCAGGTTTTAAGTAACTATTTTTAACCAACTTAAAAAAAGAGGTTTCTCGATTCAACCGTATATATTTTTAGGGTTCCGTAGTAAAAGTCTCGAAACCCTTATAGTTTCGTCATGTCCGTCTGTCCTCGGTTTTTCTCCCAAACGGTTAGAGAACTATGCTGACCAAGTGCTAAAATAAAATTCTAAAAAATTTTTTTTTTTGGTACTTCCCCTACAAGTAAAGTAAGGATGATTAATTTTCTCGCTTTAATTCTACCCCCACCGTGTGTATTATCATAGGTCTTTTTAAAACATTAAGAGGTTGCTATGACAACTTTTTGATTTACAGCCACCGCACACTAGACGACATGTCGCCGCGTCTACTCGCAGCGTCTTGTTGCGGCGTTGTCGTTTGCATTTGGCGTCTTGTCGTCGCGACTAGACGCGGAGCAGTCGCTAGCGTCGGCGACTAGTCGTTACGACAGACGTCATGCAGGAAGCGATCATTAGTAGTGGAGTATTCGAGAGAGACGGTTGTTGTTCATCTTGTGAGTTAATATGGAGCCTCTAGTTGCACTTGCCTTGGTGCTTATAATGCAAAGGAAAATAAACAGGTGCACCTTCCTCAGCGCTCACAGCGTGACTGACGACTGCGGGCTGACGCAGAGCTGTCGCGCGACTGTCATCGTGTGTGCGCGTGCACGACGCGTCTAGACGCGGCGACAAGTAGCGAGCGCGCGCTACTCCTCTAGCTTGTCGTCGCGACTCCGCGACTCTGTCGCCAAGTGTGCGAAGCTTTGAACAAAATATATGAAATTGACGGCCGCAGCCTGTCGCCGCGATAGACGCCGAGCTGTCGCTGTCGCGTGTCGCCTAGTGTGCGCCTAGAGTTAGGTATCTTACTTTAAAGGGTTTCTTTTTGTTAAATCAGGGCGTCCCCTTCTTCACTAAAATCTAAACGGCTAGCTCGGAGAATCTGAAAAATAATGATGGTCTGGAAAGTTTAACGAATATTACTTTTGTAGGGGCTCATTAGTGACGCCCGCGTGTAGTACTTATTTCATACATATAATATGAACGCAGTGGTTGTGGCGATGCGTTCAAAGAAAATGTAAAAGAATAATATTTTGTGCTGATGCTAAACTGGACCGGTACTGTGTCTGAACTGAACCTTCACTGATTTCTCTAAATCGACCTCTTCTTTTTTGCTTACAAGCAGACCGCAGGAAAGAAAAAGACAAGTATATTTAATAAAACACTAGCTTTCCTGGCGAACTTCTTACCACTTTATTTTTTCTAATGTTGTGCACATTTCATCTTGCAAAAGATCCTTCTCCTGGTATTAAGGAACACAACAACAAAAAAGAATTACTTATCGAAATCGGCCCAGCCTTTTTCGAGCCATTAATCTCTTAACCAACACGATTTTGTTTAATATATTACTAGCGGAGCAGGCGAACTTCGTACTGCTTAACAGTTTAAAAGGTTTCATGCGAAGGATTAGTTCTTAGCATCTCAAATTAAATTACATTATTATATAGTCACAGACCTCAAGTCACAGGAAATAAGAAAAACATGAACCCCGAAACTACTTTGTATTCTTGGCAATATTTGTGACTCAATATTATAATATTGTAAACTATACCGAGTAGTTATCGGAGCTTCAGTATCTACGGTCGTCGCAGCAGCAGCGCTGTTAAAACTACGTACCTACCAGAACACGATACTATATATAAAGATACTATATATATAGATAAAGACTTCAAATATGTTCATCTCCTTGTAAGTCTGGTTCATCATTTTGCTGTTACTTATAACATTTTCACTGAGTCTAAGTTGTTTTATTTTACTACTTAAAACCTCAAAACCTCATCATTAGATTTTTGGAAAACCAATAATCCTAGCTGGGAATCGAACCCGTTGATTTTGAAAAAAAACACCGTACGATAGTGTCGCTGTTAAGGATCAAATTCTGCGAAGTAATGATATACATGCGAGGGGATGCATGCGAAACAGATAGCTACAAACACTTAATGTTAAGTAGAGTACACCGCATTAGTAAAAAACTAAAAACGGTTCAAATTGGTTAAGCCGTTTCTGAGATTAGTGTGTTCAAACATACAGACAAACGGACAAACAGTCAAACAGACAAAAATTCTTGAAACCATTGTTTGGGTTAGGTTTTCTTATATAGGTACCTTCCATGTAAAGACAGCGAACAGTTACAATTTTATTATTTGTATTGATTGATTGATTGTTTATCTATATATTTAATACGACAAATTGTCTGTCCGTCCGTCGCGTTTTTCAATTTACATACATTTGCATTTGATTTTTTAGCGACAATAAAAGTAAAAACTGAAGACTATTGCTCACGATTTGCCAGTATTATTTTATAGAGGGCAAGCCTATTGCCGTCACTGGGCACACATATAATGGGTTATGTTGATGAAAGGCAACAAAATCTTACGTGCCAGCCGCTATGACACAGCCAATTAAAGTCCTGGGTGTCTCGGAATATTACTATTACTGTTGATGATAGGGTAAAAAAGGACCCTATTGATTAGGCTTCGCGGTACGTCCGTCTGTCGTCAGGCTCTTTCTCATGAACCGTTATATGTAGCAAGTCAGTTGAAATTTTAACAGATGATGTATTTATTGCCACTATAACAAAAATACTAAATAACTAAATGAAATAAATATGGGCCCCATTCAACAAAAGTGTTTTTTTGCGGTTCTCGCATTTGACAATTTCTTTCCAGGTCAAGTCAAAAAAAGAAGAAAAGTATGAACCCGAAACTACTTTGTATACCTGACAATATTAGTGACTCAATATTATAATATTGTCGACTTTATAAAGTACCTAGTTATCGGAGCTTCAGTATCTACAGTCGTCGCAGAAGCAGCGCAGTTAAAACTGCGTATATACCGGAACACTATACATTTGATACAAAACTCTATGCCCTATTACTTTTCCTGTTAAGGTCGGGGCTCGTGGTCTAGTGGTAACCGACTATGTTAGCACATTGCAAAGGTTATGCAACATCTAGTCAGGCTGGTCTTAGGATAGGTGCTCATTTCTTAAGACATTGAGAACCCTCTGTGCCTCTGAGAGCACAAAGATTACGAAATACTTAAAATTAAACTTATTAGCACAGAAACTGAATTGCAAGAATTAAAAGGTATTTTGAAGGTAGTACAATGTAAAGTTAATAGGGTCGACGAACTGGAAAGTAAAATAAAAACTTTGACGGACAGAAACAAACATCTTGAGTCCTCTCATAATGCCACTTCGCTAACAACTAAGGACGGCATAAAAAGGGATGAGGTATTGGTACCTTTTGCACAGGTTGTTAGAATGCAAAAACTGGTCGTAAACAAGTCTCAAATAGATAATTATGTGGCCACAAAACCCGCGAGTTGTTCAAGCGATAAAGTGGAGATGAATAGCGATCTTGTTGAAAAAGTTACTGTTGCTAAGGATAAAAATACATCTGAAGCGGAAAATGGAGAGGGTTGGAAGACCGTCGTAAATAGGCGAAAGAGTAGGTACCCCAGCACAGTAGTGCAGCGTGGAGGGAGTACCAGTAGTGTCGAGATACAAGGGATGGAAAAAAAAAAGTATTTACATATCTGGCGGCTTCAGAAGAACACTACAGAAGAAAATATAGAAAAGTATGTTAAGGATGTATTGTTTAATGGAAAAGAGGTACCGACCAAGGTGGAAAAAATTAAACATAAAACGGAGAGGGACTATGCGTCGTTTATAATCGGGGTGCCTGAGAGCCAATATGAATTATTATGTAAACCAGAAAGTTGGGCTGTAAATATTGAGTTTTGTGAGTGGGTGTGGTTTCGTCGATCACCCAACAAACCCATCTAAAGTACGTAAAGAAGTCGAGATATTCTACCAGAATGTGAGTGGACTCCGGACAAAACTGGATACTTTTTACGCTGCAGTGGCATCATCATCGGCGGATTTATTCGCTATAACGGAAACTGGGTGCAGTTCGTCTATAAATGACGCTGAGATGATACCGCCCGGCTATACTATAATACGCTGTGACAGAGCGGACGGCCGGAAGCAGGGAGGCGCGTGTTTAGTGGCCGCACCGTGCTTTGAACTACGACGATTACCCATTCCTGGCGTGAATATAGACGCGCATGCATTTGAACTAGTGAGTGCTACAGTTTACAAACACAACCGGTTCCTGTTTCTTGTATGCATTGTATATATACCACCTACTAGTAATGACGACGAATATTTACTGTTATTTAAAATCATCGAGGATTTATGTCAGAAGTATAATGAAATATTAGTGATAGGCGATTTTAATCTATATTCTTGCTCAGTGAATGTTACTAACTATTTTGAATACTTCTTGGCATACTGTGGATTTACTCAAGGTAATAACGTAGGTAATAAAAATGATAGGCTGTTAGATCTTGTGTTGTGTACATTCGCGGAAAGCGGGGAGGTGAGAGTGCGACTGGCAGCGGCGCCGCTCGTGCCGATAGACAGGCACCACCCGCCGCTCGAGGTTTTGGTGAAGTTGAGTGGCCACCGCCATCTCGACCGGAATGATTTTTCCGCTAATGACAACAGAACCATCGCGGATAGGGCATTAGGTTGGAATTTTTATAAGGCTGACTTTTATACTTTGTACGCACATCTCGCATCAGTTGATTGGACTCCTATTTATGATTTAAATTTAGAAGCTAGTATGGAATATTTTTACACGGTTATTAATGCAATTATTGACGACTGTGTACCTAAAAAAAAACAAAATAGAACGGATTCGGGGTACTGTTACCCGGAATGGTATACTAGTGAAATAATTCGTGATATTAAGCAAAAGGCCCTATTTCATAAAAAGTTTAAAAGAACACGTAATATGCCTGATTATGAAACGTTTGCCCAGTGTAGATCGAAAGTAAAAAACATGATAGAACAGGCGCGGCGGCAGTACCAGGATCGGGTTGAAGCTCGGCTCCAGAGTGACCCAAAGTCATTTTGGAGTTATGTTAACTCTAATCGGGGTACTAGGGCTTCGAGAAAGATAGTTAGAGATGGGGAGGCCTTGAGGACCGAGGAATGCGCTAAGGCATTCGCTGATTATTTTTACTCGGTGTATAGTAAAAAATGGCCGGACTTAAGCGTTGATTCGGCGATCAGGGAGGCTTATGACAAGTATGGCTCCGATGCTGCGCGTGTGCACGTGGATCACTTGCATAGGGATGAAGTGCTGAGCGTTCTTCGTCAACTGAAGCCGAAGAGATCAGCGGGGCCTGACGGCGTCCCGCCTTACATATATAGGGACTGTCGTTATGTCCTGGTGGAGCCTCTGGTTCATATATATAATATGTGCCTGAGTAATACTACTTTTCCTGACAGATGGAAGTTGACCCGTGTTGTTCCTGTACCCAAATCCGGCTCAGGTATGAAAGTGGAGGAGTACCGGCCCGTGGCTATATTGTCTACACCTGCTAAGATCTTGGAGTCCGCTATCCACAGGTCTATATACGCACAGGTGGGTCAGCGGTTGGTGGAATCTCTGCACGGTTTTCGCCCGTCGAAGAGCACGACTAGCAACCTGTTAAGCTATATGGCGGACCTTGTGCCTGTGGTGGACCAGGGGGGGCGAGTCGATGCTGCTTACTTCGATTTTCGAAAAGCCTTCGATGTGGTCGAAAATGACGTGTTGCTTGTGAAGCTAGCGAGCGTTGGTTTCACCCCTCGCCTGCTGAGATTTTTTGCCAGCTACCTGGCCGACAGGCAACAGTATGTGGAGTACAGGGGGTTCGTATCTGAGCCATACAACACATGGTCCGGCGTGGGTCAGGGTTCCAATCTAGGGCCGCTCAGCTTTATCATCATGGTGAACGATCTGCCCGGGGTGGTCAGGGACTCTAAATGCTTGCTCTTTGCTGATGACTTGAAGCTGTATCTGGAGGTTGGGAGTGCCGATGACCGGGACCGACTGCAGCATGATATAGATAGGGTAGTTGCTTGGAGCAAGGATAACCAGCTGCAGTTCAACACCTCGAAGTGTGTGACCATAACGTTCACTCGTGCGCGTTCGCCCACACTTTATACCTACACCATAGACGGCATTCCGCTGGAACGAGTGACAGAAGTGAGAGACTTAGGGGTTCAATTCTGCACTGGGCTGACGTTTCGTGATCATATTATAAAGGTATGTAGGAAGGCATTCCAATATTTAGGATTTTTGCTTCGTACAGTAAGAACGTTTCAAAATGTAACAGCAATAGTAACACTGTACAACACACTAGTACGAAGCCATCTAGAACACAACGCAGCGATCTGGAGCCCACATGAAATTAAATACAAACTTATGTTGGAGCGCGTACAGAATAAATTTGTTAGATACTTATACCTAAGGTACTACGGTGTATACCCTTTTTATCCATTAAGGTATCCAACACTCTTCATACTAGGTATGGTTGGTTACTATGAGTTGAGGGTGAGGAGGGATTTTGCGTTAGCCATGTATTTGTTCAAAGTTATTAGAGCTAGAATCCAAAATGCAGATATATTAGGGCATATTAACTTAAATGTACCGGACGGGTATGTGGGCAGACGTCGAAGGCCGCAGCTGCTGCGGCTGCCAACCGCACGCACTAACCTACTGCAGGAGGCGCCACTGACCCGCGCACTCCGGACACTCAACGATGTCGCTCATGGAATCGATTTGTTTAGTTGTACCTTGAGTGAATTCACAGTTTACACTTTGTTTGTTTTGTGTTTACAACAATAGAAACTTGTTTTTAGAGATAGATTAAATAAGATAGCCTACTCTGTTGCATTAGGGGTTACCCTGTAAAAATAGATGTAGATGTGAAATAAATAAATAAATAAAAACGTTAAGCCGTCGATCCCGGTGGTCATATAAACATCTATGGAAGTTGTTAGTAGTCGAAGCCCTAAAGCAAAAATCCGACCGGTCTAACTACAGAACTTTGATATCCCCCATGGGTTGTGGAGGTCAGTTGATAGTCGCTACATGGAAAATATCGATGTTCAGTTTAATCACCGTAAGTCTAGAATGCCGACCCTAACTGCGTTACTAAAAGGCTCGGTGGATGACGATAGGTCCTGATAAGATTTCAGTTATTAGCGAGAACCGTGAAAGCTTAAAATATTATTGTTCTTAGGAATTAGTATATTTGTTGATTTTTTCCAGCTCGAGTCACAGAAAGAAGAACAATATGAACCCCGAAACTACCTCGGATCCTTCGCAATATTAGTCACTCAATAGTATATATTGTGAAGAATTTGAAGTTGTTATGGGAGCTTCAGTATCTACGGTCGTGGCAGCAGCAGCGCTGTTAAACATTTGTCACCCTTTAACTTTTTCTGAACTAGAAATGGAAAAAAATAGAAAATTATTATATATTTATAATTATATAAAGACTTTATATTTTTGCGTTCAAGCAGTAAGTTTACATAAAATATTCTTAAATATTAAGATGTGACTATAAATAAATCACAAAAACTGAAATGTCATCGCTACGATGATGTCATCGTAGCTCAGTTGGTCAGAGCATTCCCCCTGTAAGGGAAAGGCCATGGGTTCGAGTCCTGCCGATGACATTGCAGATTTTGTGATTTATTAATACTTTACATATTTAACAAACGTGTTTTTGCCCTTCTTTTATTTAAGATAAAGGTAAGGAAACCTTCTTGCGCATATCCGACTCGCACTTGAACAGTTTCTTTTAGCTCAAGTCACAGAAACGAAGAAAAATATGAACCCCGAAACAACTTTGAATTCTTGCCAATGTGGGTCGCTGGTGGAGTAGAATACCCATATCATCCCGTGGGTGTCGTACAAAGGCGACTAAGGGAGCGTGCGGGAAAGTACTGACCCCAAGTAACTGTTCCACACATAATAGCGGACGTATCCCGCTACAAATTAATCAACCCCAACCAACCATTGGACCTAACACCACATTGCCTCCTGTTAGGACGGTGTCAGAGGCCTTATTGATGCCTAGGGACGTCCTTGCCTCTTACTAGCTATAATGGTCTTCGTTCCAATGGATACCTATAATAATAATAATAATGACAAGATATAAAAATAATGAAATAATTACAAATAGTAAGTAATTATGCACATGACAATAAGCATAATAATAATAATAATACCTGGCAACCCTCGACATCTGTTCATACGTCATTTTTATCCGTAAATTATTTTAAAATTTTTATCAACATAATCTTGCCGAAATTTATACCATTACTTACAGATTTTTAAATACAAACCAATAAGTTTATAAATAAATAATTTCACAAGTTATTACAACAATAAATCAAATTATTCTATAAAAATGAAAAAGCGATTTGACATGACGTGTCAATCGTCAAACATACAAACAATAATATTACGACTCAAGAAATTGGATAATGATCTTACTTCATCCATCAATGAAAACGTCATGCGGGCATATTATGAGGCTACAGATGGGGAAACCAACCTGACTGCGTACCGTTCAAGGATGCTCCCTTTGTTTCAGGCTCTTGAACCAACAATAACCATTGCCGTACAACGACTATCGGATCAAGTGCGGGCTATCCAACGATGCAAGTTGTTGGATCAACCTGTGCTTGATCGACTTCGCCTGGAAGTGTTATCGACTCGACCAGCTCCAGCGTCAACGAGTGCACCGTCATCTGCTACACACACGGTTGCAACTAGTGCCACTTTAGTTGACACCGTGCTCGACGCGGGAGATGACACGAGTGATATATCCATCCAGGTAAGCGAGCAATTAAGGAGTACTTTGGAAGATGTGATCTCTCAGTATAGGTTTGCACCTAACTCTAGGCCACGGCTACCACGCTTACCCATGCATAGACGAAATCTGGCGTTGATGGGAGCCCTGAATGCGTTGCTAGATCCGTACTTACGGACTAGCAATGATTTGCTAGATACCCACTCGATTCTTTACTGTGGAGCTATTACCGCTTGTCGTGTTGCACGCGTTAAATTCCCTGAATTTGACCGTGCACCACGATCGGATGGTGTGCCCGTATGGCAGGCAAGAATCGAGCGACGTATCGGCACATTTAGGACTCTCATTGCGAAGCTTATCTGTTTTAGCCGGGGAAATAATCGAATGACCCGGGTCATGCGTTTCGTGACTCAGGCATTCGCTGGGACCGGTATTAGCTCCCAGCAATACTTAGCTAATGTCACGGAACGTATTGACTTTCTAAAGCAGAAAGTATATGCATGGGCTAGTCGTATTCGTCGCTATAGAGAGCGTGTAGACAGATACTGGCAGAATCGTATCTTCCAAAGTGACCAAAGGAAGGTGTACCGACAGTGGGAGGGACCTGGACAACGTTTGAACGACGGACAACTGCCAGATGCTCGCGCCATGAATCAATTTTGGCGTGACATATGGTCGGTGCCCGTCGAACATTCGGAGGGCGACTGGATCCGTGTCGTCGAGCGTGAATGCAATACCATCAAACCCATGGAGTCTATTACCATAGACTCCGAAGATGTTAGTTGTGCAATTCGTACGGCCCCGAACTGGAAAAGTCCTGGGCCGGATGGATTGCACAACTTTTGGATAAAGTGGGTTCAGAGCTCGCATGAACGCTTGGCAACACAGTATCAAGAAGCCCTCGAGAATCGTTAGATTGTTGGATCAAGAGTCAGATTCAGAAGGCTGTAATCCTTGACACGTGCCGTATTGTTAGGAGGTTACTCAGTCTGTAGCCTCCACCGCCGGTAGTTTGGGTCCTACTCCGCTACTGGTGGGTCAGTATTTTTTATATTTTTAAATGTATTTGTGTTTTTTATAAATGTATTTAAAAATGTATAAAATAAGTATAGAAATGAATAAACAATATAATAATAATAAATAAATAAGAATGTAAAGGAATAAACGATATAATAATAAATAATAAATATATCTTTATTTTTGTTTCTTACTCGCTAAATACATATTAGTGGTAGAGACACTCCCTGTAAGAAATAAATACTTGTGTTGGGAGGCCTCGCTCTTCACATTTTTTGATAATCTATAGTAACAGGTAAGTAAGCATCCAATGTTATTACTAGTGTAGGAACCAAATCCGCTATGTCGCAAACCGCTCTCGCTTATACGGTGTGCCGTGTGAAATCACACCACCGATTAAGCGATGTGACGTCAGACCACACACGACGAATGCAAGTCACGCCTCACCCGGATTCCCGTCGCATCGATTGGTAGACTGCGTAAGCGCAGTATGACCGCCGCGCGTCTATTGGTCGGAGCCCGGCCTGTGGAGGGCAAGGACCACCTACTTTAAATTATTATTGTTAACGAATTATTTTGTATAAAAACCAACACACGATTGTTCTAGCACCATATCACTTTCTTCTGTAAACTAAATAAATAAGCTACAATTCCTGGACGTTTCTGATTGCTACCATACTCCATATAACTTGCACATGTTAAGTGGTCTGGGCGACCAAAGCCTTTACCACTTCACTAGCTATAGAGGTAGGGACAAGAGTACACCTGTGTATTGCGCGAACACTGACGTTTCCACAGCGTTTAATGCGCTATAATAATATCTAGCGTAATTTAATCCGCTTCTGACTAACGGACTCCGACTTAAATAGCCTTACGGCGACAGGTAGAGGTAGCGGTTGAGAGGTCTGATTGTGATGCCAACCGGGCTTTGTCTGATACCTGCACGTGAGCGGCTCAAGGTAGATGGTCGCTTTGCACTGCGTTGGGTTGACGGTGTGATTCGGCAGCTCCTTGGGTGACGAAGCAGCTCTATTTAGAGGCCCTGCTTCCCCAATCCGGGGACGGGACTAGAAAAGGTGTCATAAAAAAGGCTTAACCCACCTCTTCCAGAGCTAGTAACCGCGGTTGGCTCTGCATCATTCTTAACATGGTCGAAAGTACAAAGCATATAGCCGCAAAGGCACACTTAATTCACGAAAAATTACTTTTGCAACGTGGAATGCACACACTTTCTTTGATCGAGAAGCCAACCTGGGACCTTCTCGCAGTACTGCCCTCATGTCCCGGGAACTCCGGCGCCACGATATGGATATCGCTGCCCTCTATGAGACGCACCTGGCTGACGAGGGCGAGAGGGTCGAGCGTGAGGGTGGGTACACCTTCTTTTGGAAAGGCACATCGTCGTCGGTGCCTAGAAGATCTGGTGTTGGTTTCGCTATCAAAAACCATATCGCCTGTAAGTTGGCGGTGTCCTGTGCACATCTAGGACCGCGTCCGACTTAAATAGCCTTACGGCGACAGGTAGAGGTAGCGGTTGAGAGGTCTGATTGTGATGCCAACCGGGCTTTGTCTGATACCTGCACGTGAGCGGCTCAAGGTAGATGGTCGCTTTGCACTGCGTTGGGTTGACGGTGTGATTCGGCAGCTCCTTGGGTGACGAAGCAGCTCTATTTAGAGGCCCTGCTTCCCCAATCCGGGGACGGGACTAGAAAAGGTGTCATAAAAAAGGCTTAACCCACCTCTTCCAGAGCTAGTAACCGCGGTTGGCTCTGCATCATTCTTAACATGGTCGAAAGTACAAAGCATATAGCCGCAAAGGCACACTTAATTCACGAAAAATTACTTTTGCAACGTGGAATGCACACACTTTCTTTGATCGAGAAGCCAACCTGGGACCTTCTCGCAGTACTGCCCTCATGTCCCGGGAACTCCGGCGCCACGATATGGATATCGCTGCCCTCTATGAGACGCACCTGGCTGACGAGGGCGAGAGGGTCGAGCGTGAGGGTGGGTACACCTTCTTTTGGAAAGGCACATCGTCGTCGGTGCCTAGAAGATCTGGTGTTGGTTTCGCTATCAAAAACCATATCGCCTGTAAGTTGGCGGTGTCCTGTGCACATCTAGGACCGCGTTACGACGTTGTGCCTACACCTGGATATCGGCAATTATCTCAACGTCATCAGTGTATATGCGCCAACTATGGACAAGGATAGCGACATGAAGCCCAGATTCTCCGATGAGGTTACATACGCCCTTTAATGGGTGACGAAAGAATATTCGGTACTGATGCTGAATGTGTGTGAATCGATCTTTAAGGTTTGACTGTACCTCGATTTCCAGTCATTTTATGATTCCGACATTAAGAAAATCATTCATTTTGTTTTTCAGGCATTTTGGGACTAAGTCAAACAGATTCAGACATATGTAGGAAAATGACGTAATGGGATTTAGTCTATATGAACCGGAACGCATATAACGTACCTACTGGAACACGATACACTTGATACCAAACTCTATGGCCTCTTACTTTTTCTGTTAAGGTCGGGGCTCGTGGGCTAGTGGTAACCGACTTCTAATCAGGCTAGTTTATGCAACATCTAGTCAGGCCGGTCTTAGGATAGCTGACCATTTCTTAAGACACTGTGACCCCTCTGTGCCTCGGTGAGCATGTTAAGCCGTCGCTCCCGGTTGTCGTACAAATATCTATGGCAGTCGTTAGGGGTAGTCGGAGCCCTAAAACAAAAATCCGACTCGTCTAACTACAGTACTTCGATATCGCCCATGGGTTATGGAGGTCAGTTGAAAGTCACTACATGGAAAATATCGAAGTTCAGCTTAATCGCAGTAAGACTGGAAAGCCAATCCCAACTGCGTTAATAAAAGGCTCAGCAGGGTAGTGAAACATTTGTCACCCTATAACTTTTTCTGAACTAAAAAAGGAAAAAAATAATAAAATAAAAATAGGATTTTATGTTTTTGTATTTAAAGCGTTTACTTAAAATATTATTAAATATGTTAATATAAATAAATCACAAAACTGAAATGTCATCGCTACAATGATGTCATCGTAGCTCAGTTGGTCAGAGCATTCCGAGTTCCGAGTCCTGCCGAGGACATTTCAGTCTTTAAAATTTATTTAATACTTTATATATTCAACAAACGTGTTTTTTTTGACCTTATTTTATTTAAGATAATAAGTACGGAACCTTTCTTGCACAAGTCCATCTCGCACTTGAACAGTTTCCTTTAGCTCAAGTCACAGAAACGAGGAAAAATATGAACTCCGAAGCAACTTTGGATCCTTGCCAATACCGTGTGGGTCGCCGGCGGAGTAGAATAGCCCCAACCCATATCATCCCGTGGGTGTCGTACAAGGCGACTAAGGGAGTGTGTGGGAAAGTACTGACCCCATGTTACTTTTCCACAAACAATAGCGCACGTGTCCCACTACAAGTAATTCAACCCCAACCAACCATTGGACCTAATACCACATTGCCTCCTGTTAGGACGATATCAGAGGCCTTGTTGATGCCTGTTGGGATATTGAGGAGAAAGGTGCTTAAATGTAAGTATTTGTTAGGAAATAGTAAAAGAGATGTTACTGTCACGAGTGTTTATATTAAAGTAACTAGGTAAATAACAAACATTAAAATATTGAATAAAAGAATATGTCAAATAGAATATGCCTAATATAAAAGGAGAGATGAGAGTGCACTACAAGAGATTAGACTATCTACAACAGCCGCCCTTAATCGATGTTGTGCCTGACATCAGCAAAAAAAAGTTAAGTTTTTTAGTCCTAAACTAAAAGTACACCTTTTGTGCACCATAGGCCCAAGTGGCTTAGTGAGGACATCTGCAGGCATGTCACTACTTTTTACATATTCTAAGGTAACAACATTATTGGATACCTTTTCCCTAATAAAGTGAAACCTAGTATCAATATGCTTCGTCCTGCTGTGGTGTATAGGATTCCGAACGAGATTGATGGCACTCTGGCTGTCAGACGCTAAGTTAACTGAAGTAAGTTTACCTGTTATTTCATAAATAAAGCGACGTAGATAACAAGCTTCCTTAGTGGCAGACGCTAGTGCCATATATTCGGCTTCCGTAGATGACAAAGCAGTTGTAGGCTGCTTCTTTGACTCCCAGGATACTGGTCCTCCACCTAAATTGAAGGTGTAGCCAGTATACGACTTCCTGTCTATCGGACAGTTTGCCCAATCGGCGTCGCAAAAACCTTCTAAAGGGTCTCCTGTAAACCAAGGAATAGTTTAAAGTACCCTTCAGGTACTGTAGAACCCTCTTTGCAGCATTCCAGTGTTCCTTCGTAAAACACGTATTAAACGGGGCGAGAATTGTGTGAGGTACATCAGGATTCCAATCAAGTTTTGGTAGGGATAAGACTCACCAAAATCAGAATCACTTCTCTTCTCCATGCACTTTTTAATTAATGAAGTATTCACCGTCTTACATTCTCTCATATTGAACTTATCCAACAGCGATAAAATGTAATTTGCTTGATAAAAAATAGTACTGACCTCATAAACAAGATTAAAAATATTAAGTTACCGTCCAATGCTCAACTTGTGTCTTTGGACGTGAAAAGTTTATTCACTAACGTACCGTATAATGAAGTATTAGATATTTTGAGACACAAATTAACAATAAAAAGGGTAAATTTTAATAAAATAGAGGAAATTTATAACCTAACAAGATTGTGTATGACTCAGAATTACTTTCAGTTCAACAACAGTTTTTTTCTACAGAGGAATGGTCTGGCTATGGGGTCGCCACTCAGTCCTTTAATAGCTGAAATATTTATGGATGCATTCGAGACTAACCACATAGTTGGGAACGTTCATGTCTTGTACTATTTTAGATATGTGGATGATATTATTATATGTTGGACAGGAACAAAACGTCAGCTCAGTGTCCTTGTCTCCAAGTTGAACTCAGTACACCCTAGAATTGATTTTTCACTAGAGTTGGAGTCAGATTCCACTCTCAATTTCTTGGACCTTTCAATTACTAGAAGGAACGGTGTTCATGAGTTCCGTATCTATAGGAAACCAACAGTTACAGACACAGTTATTCCTTACTCATCCAATCATCCATGGCAACATAAAATGGCAGCTTTCCACAGCTTACTGAGCAGGTTACTGGCGGTACCGTTGAGCCCACAGGCATTTGGTGAAGAATTGTCCATCATTTGCTACATAGCACAAAGTAATGGCTATGACGTAGGAATGGTTCACTCATTATTAAATAAAAAACGTAGAAAGGCTAGTTTTCATTTATTATATCCGATTCAAGATCCACCTAGGAAGTACACGGCCTGTTTGCCGTTCGTGGGTCCCGTCTCGTTGAGTATAGCTAAGATCATGAGGGAAAGTAATATATTTGTTGCTTTTAGAACTCAGAATGCCTTGAGGGAGCTGTGTAATGGCAAGGATTCGGTGTCGGTCTCACGCAGATCAGGTGTTTATTTGTTGAGTTGTGATGAATGTGGTTTGAAGTATGTGGGACAGACTGGCAGGTCCTTCGATATTAGATATAAGGAACATAGAGCGGCGTCCCGCAATGGTTGTCCCGAAAGGTCCCTCTTCGCGAAGCATCTTCTTGACACTGGTCATTCCTTGAACAATAGTAACACTTTTAAAGTTTTACGGTTATGTGAGAAAGGGTTCAAGTTAAGTGTTTGGGAAAGGCTAGAAATAGTTAGAAGAGATGCGGACACCTTACTCAATGAACAAATAGATTTTCACACATCTCCCTTACTTAATCTGTTTGCGAACAGACAGACACATTAACTGTTGTTGGTTTGTATGTGTTGTTTGGGTTTTCTATGCAACTTATCAAGAGACAGTAATTAAATCAAACAGATAAGGTCAAGTATTGGTGAATACCTATTTTTGGAACTTAGTTAGCATGATCTGAGGTTTCTACCCACATTGGTTATTGTAAAGAATCCTACATCGCGATAATGAAATTTGCACGCGTTTACTTATAAGCAAACACGTTCCAACCACGAATTTTGCTGTTCTCTCTGAGACAGTCTTGATAATGCCTCGTTTAGAGGCGAAACAATTGTCGACGTTTTGTTGTCCTTTTGATTCTGCGAAAAATTAATGCTATTAATTAATGCTAAAAAGTTTTTTCTTAAAAAAATTTTTACTTACCATTGTTTTGTCATGGATTTTCGCCAAGTAACGCCTGTTTCTATCCAATATTTGCTTGATTTATTTTCACACTCTCGGAATCGCATTCAATTTGCAATCCCAAATACCAAAGAGAATACAATACTACGTAACCAAATACGATTTTAGTATTCCGAGATCTTTTAGTGAAAAATATTTCGACAAATCTTTCTTGACGACGTCACATGTCAAATCAGATTTATAGAAGACAATTATGTCATCGACAAAGACACCCAAAATCACGAGTTCTTGACCAAAGAGTTTAAAATACACGCAAGGCTCCGAGGGAGTTCCTATGAAACCTATTTTTATAAGCGTTTCGTTTAACTTTTTGTTCCAAGCTCGTGGTGCCTGTTTAAGGCCGTATAATGATTTTCTCAGCAAACAAACCTTGTTTTCCTTGCCTTTTTCTACGAAACCAAGGGGTTGTGCCATGAAAACTTCTTCTTCTAAATCTCCGTTTAGGAACGCGGTTTCGACGTCCAAGTGCTTCATTCTTAGGCCCATCTCTGCAGCTAGTGCAAATAGAGTGCGCAGCGAAGAATGACGAACCACTGGTGCAAACGTCTCGTCGTAGTCCACTCCTTGGAGTTGATTAAAACCTTTGACGACGAGTCTAGCCTTATATTTCGCGATATTACCATAAGCGTCCTTTTTGATTTTATAAACCCATTTACATGGTATAACCTTTTTGTTTGGTTTATCTACTAAATCCCACGTATGGAGTTTAGTCAGGGATTTATACTCATCTGCCATTGCATGCTGCCATTTTCCAGCATCGTCGGCATGAGTAGCTTCATAATATGTCGTCGGTTCACCAGAATCGACCGATGACAAATTGTACGTTAGGTAATCCGGTCGTCTCCTATTTCTAGGGGGGTACCTCGGCTCGTGAATATGTTGTTCCTCATTCACACTTGCTGATTCTACATCATCATCAGGAAGCGTCAGTTCATGAAAATCTTGCTGCTCTTCCATAGTTGCTGCCTATTCGATATTAATCTGATGTTCTGATGTAGATGATTCAGCCGCAGGACCGGTACTCTCAACGCAATCACAAAATTGACAATCTTCTCTTTCCGGCTCCTTATCTTCAAATAATAATACGGAGCCTGACTGTACCACAGGCTCAGACTGCCGCTGCTTCAACCCTGTAAAGCTATTTTCAAAAAAGGTTGCATCTCGGGACATGGATATTTTCGTGGGTTAGACGGATCCCTAAAAACGCTTCAGACCCACGGTACCCCTGGCCATACCCCTGGTGGTACCGTGGGTCTTTTAAAGTTAAACGGTACCACCGACTAATAGTGATGTGATGTTAACATCTACGACTGAAAAAAAGGATTACTTATTTTATTTCCAGTTCGTTATATTACGGATTATTCCCAGTTCGTTCAGCTTCATGGAACTCATGAAGCCAGTTCCACTTGGAACTTTTGCAACCTTACAATATACGATTTTTGTCCCATATGTTCTATGTAATTTTATACTACCTACTTTTACCGTTGACATTATTTAAATAAAAATTATTTTAATTTTAAATTGTTTTATTTTTATGATCGCCTGGTACTTTTTCAGAATAATGAGTTCAAACATTCAATCGGTTTTCACTGAATTTAAAAGAATTTAAAATCTTGAAGGCTCTAATGTTGTTATGTATTCCTGGTACATTTGAGGTTTGTGTCTTTTATAATGGACAATCATTTTCATCTGTACTCGGTGCACCTGTTGACACATTTAAATAAACTAAACGGATCGAGATTCGAATGAGATTTTGAGTGCTTCTTTTTTTTTTTTTTAATTCCGCGAGACCGCGTCCGCTCCCATGTCCATTGCTGCGGGCGTCACTGGTGACACTGAAGGCATTTCTAGTGGCACCCAGCAGACTTTGGCCACCAGTGTGGCCTCTTCGGTGGTTTGGTCGGAAAGAAAATCCCGCGACGTTGGGTTGGGATTTATCCCGCGTCGGTGAGTGAATCTGGTTGCGTGCTGTGAGATAAAGACCCCGCAGCACGCAACCCTTCTAGCCTGCTTCTGTAAGGACGACGGGTGGCTATCCCGCCGTCCTCAGGCCCCGATCATGGAGGTCGATGGTCCTGGGCGTAGATGAGTCTGCGGCGCCCTGGCCGCTGACTGCGAAACTCAGCCGGGAGGGTACGCTCCCTCTCCCTCTCGGCCGCCTCCTTCGCAAGCATGACTTGCTCGCAGAAGGACACGGCTGCGTTCCACCTACTCGCACTGGAGACCATGGCTTGGAGCATGGTTTCCAGCGAGAGGATATCCACGCCCAGACCCACTACGAGGTCCCGGCGCTGACTCGCCCACGCTGAGCACTCCACCAACGTGTGGAGTGCGGTATCGTCGTTGGAAACCTAGCAGTGTTGACACCGGGGTTTGACATCACGATGGATGCGAAACAGATAGCTACCGAAACATCCGTGCCCGGTAACGATCTGCGTCGCACGATACGTGAGGTCACTATGCCGCCTCTGCAGCCACTCGTCCATGATTTTTAGTGTGTTAGCGATGTATTATTATTATTTTGTTTTTATAGTGTGTAAATAGATGTAATAGGTAACTGCACTATCGTATTAGGTATCACCTGTAATGGTAGTAGTAGGTTGTAAATAAATAAATAAATAAATAAAATGATCGGTCTCACCGCCGCCATGACGGTAGTTCCCCACTTTGGTTGCTCAAGTCGCACCCTCCAAGTCTGCATGAGATCCTGGCGGAGTTGGGACCGTTGGTCCTCGATTTCTCGAGACGCAGGCCCGTGGTCCCTCTCCAGCGCCTCCTTGTGCCATTGAAACAATGACGCAAGGGCTCTCGCTTCCAGGTCCCATGGAGGGGTCCCGGCTAAGAGACATGCAGCCTCTCCTGAGATCGTGCGGTACCCCCCTATTGTTTTGACGGCCAAGGTTCGCAGTGGTCTGTTAAACAGAGTCGCGTTCACCCTGACCGCCTACAGTCTCCTGCAGGAAGCGTTGGGTCCCTTTAGGTTGGGCATGAGTGGCGAAAGCGCGACTGATGCCTGGTTGTTGGTGTTGTTGCGATGTTGGTTCAAGATTCATTCCCCAAAAATATTTAGTGTGTTTGGGGAACGCCACCGAACAACAAACATATTAGAAGCCTTCCACTCAAAAATAAACAAACTGATTAACAAAAACACGGTCACGTTGATGCGATTGCTTCAAGTACTGGAGCAAGTTCACACTTTGGAGATGGTGCCAAAAAAAAGACGCAAAGATCAAATCATCAACGATGACTACATTTTGAGCGTACAGCTCCAAATTGTAAATAAAGAAATATCTTTAGGCTACGGACTAGAGAAATTGCGTTAGTTAGGTTTTTTTTTCTATCTAGACCCAATGTAAGCTTAACTAGTCTAGAATGCGGATAAACCTACTTAGAACCTTTTTTTTTTGTAAATGCATACATATTATACATAGGAACACCCAGACCAATGCAAATATAGATAGATATTCATGCATATGTGGCGAATACCTTATCTCTGACGTCATACGTCTAGATACTACAAGAAGGCGCGCCCAGAACTTCGAGTACCTACCATTAATATTCCACCAATAGCTAGACACACGCACTTCAACAAGTAAACAACTCGTAGTTACAACATAAGTATAGGTATTTAAACTTGTTCCTATTGTCTAAGCCACGCCTACCTAAACCAGTTTTGTATCATCGGGAATATTCTAGTACTATAGGTACTTGTATACATTATTATAAAAGCGAATGCATGTCAACAATAAATATTCATTCATCCACATACTGTGTTACTGTAAACGTCCCAATAATACCTCCCAACAACCACTACACATATAAATATTTGATGTCCGTTTAGATTGAGGAGCCACATTTCGTATCTTAATGAAATTTATATAGGTATTTAGTAGTAAGTTTAAAAATTTTGTACCCTCGGTCCTCGATTTTGTAGTATAATACTTCAAAAGTTATAAGAACATAAAGGTGGCTCCTCAATCTAAATGTTTAGACTGAGGAGCCTCGTCATAACTAGGAAAATCATGGATGAATATTTACCAAAATTAGGTATGATTTAGTAGTATTCGAGAGTAGTAAGTAGACAAAATCTGAGTTTTGTAGTATTAAAATTAAAAAAGTTATCATACATTATATGTGGCTCCTCAGACCATTACTTACGAGTCGTCATTTTTCATAGAAGGAGTCGTACAATTAATGCGCAATTTCTTGGTCATTTAGTAGTAAGTAAATTAGTTTTGTAGGATAAGATTCAGTAATTAATTATGAGTGGATTAGGAGATATTGCACATTTTAACTGGCTCCTCAATCCAGACGTTCTACATAATGAATAATTGACTGTAGCTACCTGATATCACAACAGAATCAAAAACTAGATACACTAACATTTAGTATAAATTTCTACTAAATACACATGTACACAACAACATTGTATCACTTGGTATTTAAAAGCCAAATTACTTTTCGATATTCCTTAAGAATTTGCTATTAAGGGTGACCATGTTATATGAATGAAAACAGGATGAATGATTTTAGAAATTTATTTTATCTAATCTGAGGTCGAAAAGTACGAATTATGATTTCAAAATTTGATGATATAAAGCCTATGGTTATGAGACAGTAATATAAAAAACTAAAAAGTTGATTTATGATACAGATTTTCTATGACATTTTCTCCAAAACTGTATCATAAAGTAATTGTTTAAAGTGCAGTGTGTTAAAAGTGCGTATCGATACAGGTGGCATTTATCATCTTCGGCTTAAAGAGTGCGCGCGAAGGCTAGAACTTTATAATATAAAATTCGAAGACGTAGTTAATATTGACGTGTCTACAATTGTCGTTAAACTATCTAAATTCCAATACTGACTATACATTATGTAAATAATAACAATACCTTAGCTGACTATATATTTTCATCTACTTTGGTTGCTTTATAATCAATTATATAATTACAGTTCAGAGAGGTACCTAGCTAAATTCTGTAGCGTATCGCACATCCTGTACACTTCTAAAAATAACACTGATTCGTGTGAGAGAAATAAACATTATAAAACATTAAATAACACATCTGGGTGAACCAAAAATGGGTGCCATAGGTATGTGCTCTCGTTTGTCTCGCGAAATTACAGGAATAAAATGTTGATAAGTACATGAAATTAGTTGGACCTAAAATAGCCTCAACGTATGAAACTAGATAAGTAGTACATGAAACTGAACATAACTGGGTATTAGAACGCTCGTAGGATACTATAAAAAAACTCACCAAGTCTCGTTTCTTTACAACCTACTCGTGTACCTATGTATGTAACAGTTTTATAAACTACTATTTTACAAATCAACGATATCGAGATATAGATTATTACAAAGACTTTCATTTAGTTTTAGGTACCTATTTAATCAACTGAAGTCAATTTCAACGTAAGTTAAAGAATGAATTAATATTGGTTGGTCGGTGCTTTTTCGTACTTTACATTGGGTATCATAATCGGCAGGCCGTGGCGGCGATGCTCGTGCCGCGTTGGATGCGGTCTTAGTCTCCGGCCTTGGCAGGTACGGCACCGTAGGAGGGCGCTCGGGGAGCTTTGGCACCCCTCGTACCCGCGTCTTCGTACCGGTTGAGCCCCTTCCTCGGAGCTGGTCTCGCTGGACCGGGTCCGCCCGGAAGCACTAGTGCTTCGGTCGCGGGACGGGCACGCCTTCGGCGTCCTCTTCTCTAGGGTCCTCTTGCCTGGAGTTTTCCAAAAGGAGGAACCCTGAGTCTCCTTGCGGCTGGGAACGGACTCATTCCCAGCTACGGTCGACGCGACCTCCACGTCGGTTTGGGGGGTGGTTTTGAGGCACACCCCCTGGCCTGTCGGGCTTTGTTGACCCCTCCCAAATACCTTATGGGGGTCGCTGTGACTGGTGCCGGGCCTGAGCCCCGCATCAGTCACAGCCGGGTGTTCGTGGAGGGAGTTATCCTCTCCAGTTCCCCGTTGGGTAATATTATTCTGCGTATTTTGCAAAGCCATTTTTGTTTGTTTAACGTCCGTCGACGGGTGACACCCTAGGCGTGACAGCTCCCCTGCACGATTCATCCCCTCACCGGGTGTCAGAGCTTGGGATTGGGTTAATTTTTTATAGAGGTGTTCATCCTCGCGGCCCTGAGGGGCCACCGGTCCTGTCAGTTCAGGATTACGGCTGGGCCGGGCGGGGGTCTTTACAAGACCATTCCGCCCGCCCCATTGGTGATTTTTTAACGAGGTTTTCTTCCTCGCGGTTCCGAAGAACCGGGTTCGGCCGAACGGTGGTCTCTACGAGACCGTGTCCGACACCGCTGATGAGCTCAGTGATGTCGGACCCGTCGCCCCGATGGTTTCTCCGCACAGCAGCACTCTGCTCTGCAGAGTGTCGGCGGAGAGACCTGGGCCTCGCAAGGCCCCCGTCGTGGTGGGTCTGCGTTCCTCATGCGAGGCGGCAAGACCCCCACTTTGGTCAGAATTAGCCGTAGTAGCTACTACTCTGCGGTATGTTGCCGCAGAGATGCAGCCACTGCCTTTGCCCGGGGTGCACCACGTGGAGGAACTGACCGAAGCACCCCACTAACCAGAGCTTGTGATATGAGTACTAGAAATAGGAGGTGAACGGTGGTAAATAAGCGATTATTATACATAGGAAACACCCAGACTTCGGTACAAACGTGTCATCATACAAAGTTTGTCCCGACCGGGAATCGAACCCGAGACTCCGGCGTCGAGAGCGGATGCACTACCGACCACACCACCGTAGTAGTCTGTCAGTTTTAAATTTGTATTTATGTATGGATGATCATAAAATATCATCTAAGCCCATCGAATCTAATCACAGGAACTGAAATCGTCGCAATACATTACTTATACACGGTGATTTTATGGTCGCTTTGAACCCAGTATCGGAGTTACTTTGAATAATATTACGGAACCCTTTTTTAATGTCAAAATTGTTGTACTGGTAATAAATAGCTCGATCTAGAAATCTAAAGATTTGATGAAGTTGGTATTGCTCATTTTAGCTAAGTGGTCAGACCATTCCCCTTGTTAAGCCACATGTTCGAGTCCTGGCGATGACATTTAAGTTTTTGTGATTTAAGTATACTTGCCTAAATACTTAACAGTAGTAGAAGAACTTATTGCTTGCAAATACAGAAATATAATAATTAGCCCTATTACTGAGACTTCACTGTCCGTGCGTCTGTCTTGGGCTGTATCTCATGAACCGTGATAGTTAGAAAGTTTAAATTTTAATAGACTCACACTTGGCCTTATTTTTATATATAAATATTAATAATATTTCTGGACTAATATTTTCATGGACACCCTACGAAATAATTTGTAGGGAAATTATGGAATAGCTAATAAGTTCGTAAATATGTACTTTTTTATGGCAGAATTATAACGGGCATTTAGTATAAATTTATACTAAATATTGATGTGTTTGTTACAAATTTCGTTACAAGTATAAGTAGATTAGAGGCAAATATATTTTTTTAAGCGTCTCAATTGAGGAGCCAGTTAAAATGTGCAATATCTCCTAATCCACTCATAATTAATTACTGAATCTTATCCTACAAAACTAATTTACTTACTAATAAATGACCAAGAAATTGCGCATTAATTGTACGACTCCTTCTATGAAAAATGACCACTCGTAAGTAATGGTCTGAGGAGCCACATATAATGTATGATAACTTTTTTAATTTTAATACTACAAAACTCAGATTTTGTCTACTTACTACTCTCGAATACTACTAAATCATACCTAATTTTGGTAAATATTCATCCATGATTTTCCTAGTTATGACGAGGCTCCTCAGTCTAAACATTTAGATTGAGGAGCCACCTTTATGTTCTTATAACTTTTGAAGTATTATACTACAAAATCGAGGATTGAGGCTACAAAATTTTTAAACTTACTACTAAATACCTATATAAATTTCATTAAGATACGAAATGTGGCTCCTCAATCTAAACGGACATAATATTTGCACTGAGCGGGAATGGAACCCATCCGTTCCAATCCATAGTTAAAAATCATGTTTTTTGGTTTATTCCCAGTAGTTCCATGAAGCCAGTTCCACATTGAACTTTTGCAACGCACTAGTTCCATACATGGAACAAGGTGGGAATAGCTACTTGTAGCGGAAATGTAATAATATACCCAGTAGTTCCATAGATACACAAACAACAAAAGTAGTAGGAGTACAGAACTACAAAAGAGCACTCGCCAACTCTTATCTCGCTCAGTTTGGTTTATTCAAAATGTGTTCGAAGAAGTTTTGTTCAGAAACCGTTCACCTTTGATCGTACTTAAAAGTGTCATATAGATTCTTCTGTTTAATGCTTTGATGAGGTAGACAGAGTTGTTTATTGTACCCATATTTCGTTAGTCACATTGATGGTGAGGCCATCTTTTATTATAAATGACACGCACCTTGAATAAAATACTAGGACTACAGAACTACACAAGCACTCTCGAAATCTCATTTGAATCTCGATCCGTTTAGTTTATTTAAATGTGTCAACAGGTACACTTCAGACCTACGGTACCCCTGGTACAGATGAAAATGATTGTCCATTATAAAAGACACAAACCTCAAATGTACCAGGAATACAATGACATAACAACATAAGAGACAACTTCAAGATTTTAAATTCTTTTAAATTTAGTGAAAACCGATTGAATGTTTGAACTCATTATTCCGAAAAAGTACCAGGCGATCATAACAGAATAGGAGGTTCTGGTTATGAATATGGATATTTTTTCATTGTTTCATAACCAGTTATCAAACAATACATTTTTTTCCAAAACCAGAACCTCCTATTCTCCTAGTCACAGGTAGGTCAACACATCACTAGGGTCACTTACTTGGTGGTACCGTTTAACTTTAAAAGACCTACGGTACCACCAGGGGTATGGCCAGGGGTACCGTGGGTCTGAAATGCCTAAAAATATAAGTATTAGGGTTTTCTGAATAACCGACAAAAATTGCTTCCTTTGCCTTTAAATCTAATTTCTTCCTATGACATGAAGGTATGTGAACTAGTGCTCTACATCCGAAAACTTTCAGATGACCAAGATCACTCCTACGGCCACACCACCTGTCATAAGGAATTTGCTGCTGTTTGCCCGTGGTCCACCTGCATAGTTCACCTGGTTGTACCACGAGTAAATTTTTTTCCCCGTGGTCCACCTCAGTTTCACTGGGTGTACCATGGGTATTAATGTTTTCCCGTAGTCCACCTAAGCTGTTATGAAGTATATTTTTAAAATTTATATTACCC
Organism: Nudaria mundana; assembly: GCA_963556515.1. Classification (NCBI taxonomy): domain Eukaryota; kingdom Metazoa; phylum Arthropoda; class Insecta; order Lepidoptera; family Erebidae; genus Nudaria; species Nudaria mundana. The sequence continues at coordinate 2,515,408 of OY748286.1, forward strand.
GTGGTCCACCTATATCGGAAAAACAAAAGACAGTTATAAAATATTTATTTTTAGGATTTTTTTAAGGTTGATAATCGCGTGCATTTCCAAAGTGAAATAAATTGTCATAAATATGTAGTGGTAGTTGGGAGGTACGAGTATATTGCGCTGATTGTGGACTGATGGTTCCATTGGAAAGTTCCATTGATGGGCCCAACAGGATTTTCTAGTCCTTTTGTCCTCACTATTTGGGTGAGTGGGTCTAACAGGATTTTGACGGTACTTATGTCTCCATGTGGGTCCAACAGGATTTTGACGTGAAATAAAGTAAGCAAATACCTTTCTTGTATAATCGTCTACTAAAGTTAACATATACTTATTCCCCTGAAAGGAGGTTGTAGACATAGGCCCACATAAATCAACATGAATCAATTCCAATGGCGAGGTAGCCATATTAAATGCTTCTTAAAAGGTTTTCTTGCTTGTTTGCCTTCTACGCAAACGATGCAATTCGTTTTATCTACTACTTTAAACTCTACGCCTACCTCGTGATTCTTCAGTTGACTCATGCCTATACGACACAAGTGTCCTAACCTGTTGTGCCAAATTTGGTAACTATTCTGACAACCAGAGTGCACATCCTGCGTAAAATAATTGTTCGCCACGTTATCGGGAACATTTACGGTACAATCAAGTACATACAGTCCACCACAGGGCGAGGCATGAAGAACGGAATCACCTGTAAAACGAAAAGTAATATTTTTATAAAAATTACATCCACTTTTATCAAAAACACATATAAAACCCTTATCAACAGCTTTCTGTACAGATAACAGATTTGCTTTTAAATTAGGAACAAAAGCAACGTCACTGATCCTGTTGACAACGTTCTCGGGTGTATTTATTGAGGGTGTATTTATTGAGACATTACCAATTCCGCAGCACTGTATTTGTTCTCCGTTTGCGACTGTGACGCTACCATTATTCTTTAAAGAAATATCTTGAAACCAATCATGTCTAGAAGTCATATTTTTGGAGCATCCCGAGTCTACGTACCAAAGATATTTATTAAAGTGGCCAGAAGTATTGAGAGCAGTAAATGTGGAGTCGTTTCCTTTTACAGCTTTTAATTTCTCCTTCTTGCATCTCAGTGGACAGTCCGGCCTTTTATGTCCAAGTACTTTACAGTCGTAACACACTATTTCTTTCTTCTTAGATTTAAATTTCAGTCTGGCATTGAAAACGGAATCCATTGGTGCAGCTGCATTTTTGGACATCTCATTCAGCAGTTTCGATTTCACTAAATCTGTAATTACGTCGACATTACAGTTCTCTAGCGCCATAATAAGAGGCTCATATTTTGGGGTGAGACCTCCCAAAAGTATAGCGGCAATCGACGTATCTTCTATCATCTTGTCAATATCCGCCAAGTCCTGTGCGGTTGAAATAACTGCATTAATGTACAGTTCGATATTATCGAAGTCTGTCAGACTTAATCTGTACAGCTTACGCTCTAAAGCTAGTCTTCGTCCCATTCCTTTGTCCTCAAAAGCTTTCTGCAAACATTTCCATGCTTCGGCTGCAGTTTTTGCACATCTGACGTACGTAATAGCTGCACCGTCTACTGTTAAGCAAATTTTTGCTAGTGCTTTTGCGTCGTTTCGTACCTTGATCGAGGCGGGGGTCGTGTCATCCTCTGAATAACCACTTACTGTTTCCCATAAATCCTCGTGTAAAAGATAATTACGCATCTTGAACTTCCATGTAGGATACCCATCTTTATTCTTCAGGCAAAAAGATGGAATCGAAGATGAATTTGACGAAATTGACTTCTTAACAACTGAGACATCTCCAGATTCGTGTGACATTTCGACGAAAAATTTAATTTTCATAAGTCACAAAAATATACACCATAACCTCAGACTAGAAGAAGAATAACTATAACTATACCAAATTAAAACTTTACACAGCACGCTCTCAACCCTTCGTGCTGATAACGTGTTGGGATATTGAGGAGAAAGGTGCTTAAATGTAAGTATTTGTTAGGAAATAGTAAAAGAGATGTTACTGTCACGAGTGTTTATATTCAAGTAACTAGGTAAATCACAAACATTACAATATTGAATAAAAGAATATGTCAAATAGAATATGCCTAATATGAAAGGAAAAATAACTTATAAAGAGTCTGCACTACAAGAGATTAGACTATCTACAACAATGCCTAACCACGTCCTTGCTTCTTACCAGTTGTAACGATCTCCGTTCCATTGGATACCCATGAAGGCAGGGATAAGAGTACTCCTGTGTTTTGCGCGAACGCTGTGGATATCGCTGCCCTCAGTGAGACGCACCTGGCTGACGAGGCAGGTGCGTCAGTCAGCCTGACAAAAAATTATGTTTTATGAAATAATACAATCCGGGTGACATGCACGCAGGACGGACCTGAATTTCCCCCGTGACAGGAAAAGCAACTTATACTTGTTGATCAATGTGTGCTTAAACTTTAATATTACCCAATTAGGTCCTGTTCAGATTTCAGTTATGATTTAAAACTGAGAAAGTTTATTATTTTAAACTTTCTCGGTTTTAGATTGTGCTTAGAATTTAGATCAATTTATTGTATTTTTTCCAGCTCGAGTCACAGAAATGAAGAAAAATATGAACCCCGAAACATCTATATATTCTTGGCAATATTTGTGACTTACTATTATAATATTGACAACTATATAAAGTATTTATCGGAGCTTCAGTGTCTACGGTCGTCGCAGCGGCAGCGCAGTTAAAACTACGTACATACCGGAACACTGTACACTTGATACAAAACTCTAGGGTCTCTTACTTTTTCGGTTAAGGTCGGGGCTCGTGGACTAGTGGTAACCGAATATGTTAGCACATTGCAAAGGTTATGCAACATCTAGTCAGGCCGGTCTTATGATAGGAGATCATTTCTTAAGACATTGAGACCCCTCCGTGCCTCGGAGAGCACGTTAAGCCGTCGGTCCCGGTTGTCATACAATCATCTATGGCAGTCGTTAGGGGTAATCGGAGCCCTAAAACAAAAATTCGACTGGTCTTACTACAGAACTTCGATATCGCCCATGGGTTGTGGAGGTCATGTGAAAGTCGCTACATGGAAAATATCGAAGTTCAGCTTAGTCGCAGTAAGACTGGAAAGCCAACCCCAACTGCGTTAATAAAAGGCTCGGTGGATGATGATAGGTCCTGTTAAGATTTCAGTTACTTGCGAAAACCGTGAAAGTTTAAAATAATATTGTGCTTAAAAATTAGTCTATTTGTTGATTTTTTCCAGCTCAAGTCACAGAAAAGAAGAAAAATATGAACCCCGAAACTGCTTTGGATCCTTCGCAATATTAGTGACTCAATAGTATAATATATTGTGAAGAATTTGAAGCTGTTATGGGAGCTTCAGTATCTACGGTCGTAGTCGCAGCAGCGTAGTGAAACATTTGTCACCCTATAACTTTTTCTGAACTAAAAAAGGAAAAAAATAATAAAATAAAAATAAAATTTTATGTTTTTGTATTTAAAGCAATGCGTTTACTTAAAATATTATTAAATATGTTAATATAAATAAATCACAAAACTGAAATGTCATCGCTACAATGATGTCATCGTAGCTCAGTTGGTCAGAGCATTCCCCCTGTAAGGGAAAGGCCATGGGTTCGAGTCCTGCCGAGGACATTTCAGTTTTCGTGATTTATTTAATACTTTATATATTCAACAAACGTGGTTTTTGACCTTATTTTATTTAAGATAATGGTACGGAACCCTTTTTGCACAAGTCCGACTGGCACTTGAACAGTTTCTTTTAGCTCAAGTCACAGAAACGAAGAAAAATATGAACTCCGAAACAACTTTGGATCCTTGCCAATGCCGTGTGGGTCGCCGGCGGATTAGAATAGCCCCAACCCATATCATCCCGTGGGTGTCGTACAAGGCGACTAAGGGAGTGTGTGGGAAAGTACTGACCCCATGTTACTTTTCCACAAACAATAGCGCACGTGTCCCACTACAAGTAATTCAACTCCAACCAACCATTGGACCTAATACCACATTGCCTCCTGTTAGGACGATATCAGAGGCCTTGTTGATGCCTAACCACGTCCTTGCTTCTTACCAGTTGTAACGGTCTCCGTTCCATTGGATACCCATGAAGGCAGGGATAAGAGTACACCTGTGTTTTGCGCGAACGATGTGGATATCGCTGCCCTCAGTGAGACGCACCTGGCTGACGAGGCAGGTGCGTCAGTCAGACTGACAAAAAATCATGTTTTAAGAAATAATACAATCCGGGTGACATGCACGCAGGACGGACCTGAATTTCCCCCGTGACAGGAAAAGCAACTTATACTTGTTGATCAATGTGTGCTTAAACTTTAATATTACCCAATTAGGTCCTGTTCAGATTTCAGTTATGATTTAAAACTGAGAAAGTTTATTATTTTAAACTTTCTCGGTTTTAGATTGTGCTTAGAATTTAGATCAATTTATTGTATTTTTTCCAGCTCGAGTCACAGAAATGAAGAAAAATATGAACCCCGAAACATCTATATATTCTTGGCAATATTTGTGACTTACTATTATAATATTGACAACTATATAAAGTATTTATCGGAGCTTCAGTGTCTACGGTCGTCGCAGCGGTAGCGCAGTTAAAACTACCTACGGTCTCTTACTTTTTCGGTTAAGGTCGGGGCTCGTGGACTAGTGGTAACCGAATATGTTAGCACATTGCAAAGGTTATGCAACATCTAGTCAGGCCGGTCTTAGGATAGGAGATCATTTCTTAAGACATTGAGACCCCTCCGTGCCTCAGAGAGCACGTTAAGCCGTCAGTCCCGGTTATCATACAATCATCTATGGCAGTCGTTAGGGGTAATCGGAGCCCTAAAACAAAAATTCGACTGGTCTTACTACAGAACTTCGATATCGCCCATGGGTTGTGGAGGTCATGTGAAAGTCGCTACATGGAAAATATCGAAGTTCAGCTCAATCGCAGTAAGACTGGAAAGCCAACCCCAACTGCGTTAATAAAAGGCACGGTGGATGATGATAGGTCCTGTTAAGATTTCAGTTACTAGCGAAAACCGTGAAAGTTTAAAATAATATTGTGCTTAAAAATTAGTCTATTTGTTGATTTTTTCCAGCTCAAGTCACAGAAAAGAAGAAAAATATTAACCCCGAAACTGCTTTGGATCCTTCGCAATATTAGTGACTCAATAGTATAATATATTGTGAAGAATTTGAAGCTGTTATGGGAGCTTCAGTATCTACGGTCGTAGTCGCAGCAGCGTAGTGAAACATTTGTCACCCTATAACTTTTTCTGAACTAAAAAAGGAAAAAAATAATAAAATAAAAATAAGATTTTATGTTTTTGTATTTAAAGCAATGCGTTTACTTAAAATATTATTAAATATGTTAATATAAATAAATCACAAAACTGAAATGTCATCGCTACAATGATGTCATCGTAGCTCAGTTGGTCAGAGCATTCCCCCTGTAAGGGAAAGGCCATGGGTTCGAGTCCTGCCGAAGACATTTCAGTTTTCGTGATTTATTTAATACTTTATATATTCAACAAACGTGTTTTTTGACCTTATTTTATTTAAGATAATGGTACGGAACCCTTTTTTCACAAGTCCGACTCGCACTTGAACAGTTTCTTTTAGCTCAAGTCACAGAAACGAAGAAAAATTTGAACTCCGAAACAACTTTGGATCCTTGCCAATGCCGTGTGGGTCGCCGGCGGATTAGAATAGCCCCAACCCATATCATCCCGTGGGTGTCGTACAAGGCGACTAAGGGAGTGTGTGGGAAAGTACTGACCCCATGTTACTTTTCCACAAACAATAGCGCACGTGTCCCACTACAAGTAATTCAACCCCAACCAACCATTGGACCTAATACCACATTGCCTCCTGTTAGGACGATATCAGAGGCCTTGTTGATGCCTAACCACGTCCTTGCTTCTTACCAGTTGTAACGGTCTCCGTTCCATTGGATACCCATGAAGGCAGGGATAAGAGTACTCCTGTGTTTTGCGCGAACGATGTGGATATCGCTGCCCTCAGTGAGACGCACCTGGCTGACGAGGCCGGTGCGTCAGTCAGACTGACAAAAAATCATGTTTTAAGAAATAATACAATCCGGGTGACATGCACGCAGGACGGACCTGAATTTCCCCCGTGACAGGAAAAGCAACTTATACTTGTTGATCAATGTGTGCTTAAACTTTAATATTACCCAATTAGGTCCTGTTCAGATTTCAGTTATGATTTAAAACCGAGAAAGTTTATTATTTTAAACTTTCTCGGTTTTAGATTGTGCTTAGAATTTAGATCAATTTATTGTATTTTTTCCAGCTCGAGTCACAGAAATGAAGAAAATATGAACCCCGAAACATCTATATATTCTTGGCAATATTTGTGACTTACTATTATAATATTGACAACTATATAAAGTATTTATCGGAGCTTCAGTGTCTACGGTCGTCGCAGCGGTAGCGCAGTTAAAACTACGTACATACCGGAACACTGTACACTTGATACAAAACTCTAGGGTCTCTTACTTTTTCGGTTAAGGTCGGGGCTCGTGGACTAGTGGTAACCGAATATGTTAGCACATTGCAAAGGTTATGCAACATCTAGTCAGGCCGGTCTTAGGATAGGAGATCATTTCTTAAGACATTGAGACCCCTCCGTGCCTCGGAGAGCACGTTAAGCCGTCGGTCCCGGTTATCATACAATCATCTATGGCAGTCGTTAGGGGTAATCGGAGCCCTAAAACAAAAATTCGACTGGTCTTACTACAGAACTTCGATATCGCCCATGGGTTGTGGAGGTCATGTGAAAGTCGCTACCTGGAAAATATCGAAGTTCAGCTTAATCGCAGTAAGACTGGAAAGCCAACCCCAACTGCGTTAATAAAAGGCTCGGTGGATGATGATAGGTCCTGTTAAGATTTCAGTTACTAGCGAAAACCGTGAAAGTTTAAAATAATATTGTGCTTAAAAATTAGTCTATTTGTTGATTTTTTCCAGCTCAAGTCACAGAAAAGAAGAAAAATATTAACCCCGAAACTGCTTTGGATCCTTCGCAATATTAGTGACTCAATAGTATAATATATTGTGAAGAATTTGAAGCTGTTATGGGAGCTTCAGTATCTACGGTCGTAGTCGCAGCAGCGTAGTGAAACATTTGTCACCCTATAACTTTTTCTGAACTAAAAAAGGAAAAAAATAATAAAATAAAAGTAAGATTGTATGTTTTTGTATTTAAAGCAATGCGTTTACTTAAAATATTATTAAATATGTTAATATAAATAAATCACAAAACTGAAATGTCATCGCTACAATGATGTCATCGTAGCTCAGTTGGTCAGAGCATTCCCCCTGTAAGGAAAAGGCCATGGGTTCGAGTCCTGCCGAGGACATTTCAGTTTTCGTGATTTATTTAATACTTTCTATATTCAACAAACGTGTTTTTTGACCTTATTTTATTTAAGATAATGGTACGGAACCCTTTTTGCACAAGTCCGACTCGCACTTGAACAGTTTCTTTTAGCTCAAGTCACAGAAACGAAGAAAAATATGAACTCCGAAACAACTTTGGATCCTTGCCAATGCCGTGTGGGTCGCCGGCGGATTAGAATAGCCCCAACCTATATCATCCCGTGGGTGTCGTACAAGGCGACTAAGGGAGTGTGTGGGAAAGTACTGACCCCATGTTACTTTTCCACAAACAATAGCGCACGTGTCCCACTACAAGTAATTCAACCCCAACCAACCATTGGACCTAATACCACATTGCCTCCTGTTAGGACGATATCAGAGGCCTTGTTGATGCCTAACCACGTCCTTGCTTCTTACCAGTTGTAACGGTCTCCGTTCCATTGGATACCCATGAAGGCAGGGATAAGAGTACTCCTGTGTTTTGCGCGAACGATGTGGATATCGCTGCCCTCAGTGAGACGCACCTGGCTGACGAGGCCGGTGCGTCAGTCAGACTGACAAAAAATCATGTTTTAAGAAATAATACAATCCGGGTGACATGCACGCAGGACGGACCTGAATTTCCCCCGTGACAGGAAAAGCAACTTATACTTGTTGATCAATGTGTGCTTAAACTTTAATATTACCCAATTAGGTCCTGTTCAGATTTCAGTTATGATTTAAAACCGAGAAAGTTTATTATTTTAAACTTTCTCGGTTTTAGATTGTGCTTAGAATTTAGATCAATTTATTGTATTTTTTCCAGCTCGAGTCACAGAAATGAAGAAAAATATGAACCCCGAAACATCTATATATTCTTGGCAATATTTGTGACTTACTATTATAATATTGACAACTATATAAAGTATTTATCGGAGCAGTTAAAACTACGTACATACCGGAACACTGTACACTTGATACAAAACTCTAGGGTCTCTTACTTTTTCGGTTAAGGTTGGGCCTCGTGGACTAGTGGTAACCGAATATGTTAGCACATTGCAAAGGTTATGCAACATCTAGTCAGGCCGGTCTTAGGATAGGAGATCATTTCTTAAGACATTGAGACCCCTCCGTGCCTCGGAGAGCACGTTAAGCCGTCGGTCCCGGTTGTCATACAATCATCTATGGCAGTCGTTAGGGGTAATCGGAGCCCTAAAACAAAAATTCGACTGGTCTTACTACAGAACTTCGATATCGCCCATGGGTTGTGGAGGTCATGTGAAAGTCGCTACATGGAAAATATCGAAGTTCAGCTTAATCGCAGTAAGACTGGAAAGCCAACCCCAACTGCGTTAATAAAAGTCTGGGTGGATGATGATAGGTCTTGTTAAGATTTCAGTTACTAGCGAAAACCGTGCAAGTTTAAAATAATATTGTGCTTAAAAATTAGTCTATTTGTTGATTTTTTCCAGCTCAAGTCACAGAAAAGAAGAAAAATATGAACCCCGAAACTGCTTTGGATCCTTCGCAATATTTTTTTTTTTTACTACGCACCGCTGCTGCCTAAGCTATGAAGAGAAATTTTTACTTCTATATATATATTTATTCCTTTGGCCACTCGTGTTCGAGTGGTTCATATTTAGTTGTTAAATTTATTAATTCGTGTCAAGTCATGTATTTGTAATTCTGATAGTCGTCATCTGTGTATTATTACTAATAAGCCTTTTTATTGTGTCTTCATTAATTTTATCAATCCTTTAATATAGAAAATTCATCATTAACTATATATTCTTAATCATTATGTTTTAGTTTTCCTTTAGTGTACAAAATTCATTATTAATTATATATTTTTAATCAGTATGTTTGTATTTTTCTAAATATTTTGTTATTTATTCTATTAGCTTTCTATTGTACTTATTGGATAAATAAAAAATAAAAAAATATTGGATAGAAACAGGCGTTACTTGGCGAAAATCCATGACAAAGCAATGGTAAGTAAAATGTTTTAAGAAAAAACTTTTTAAAATTTATAATAGCATTAATTTTTCGCAGAATTAAAAAGACAACAAAACGTCGACAATTGTTTCGCCTCTAAACGGGGCATTATCAAGACTGTCTCAGAGAGAACAGAACAGCGGCTGTTCTCTCTGCTTTAAAAAAAAAATATTTATTTATTTTAGTGTGGGCACATCACACTTCGCCATTATTTCTATTCATTATTTACTATTTATAATATATTTGTCATTTTTTATATCTATTTGAGCAGTATTTACTATTGTGTAACGTTCATTTATATTATGTTTTTCTTATTTCTAATTAGTTTATTTCGTTTAATTAAGCTTTTTATTTTATTTAAGTAAAATATTATTTTGGCTCGGACTGCAAGTGGTCTCCAAATTATTGTGTAAATTAGATTAGATTGTAGCTCTTTGTTGAGAAGTGATGGCGCGTGGTAGGGTATCAGTATTAATTATAGTACCGGGCCCATCAGGCGTGCGGTTTCTCCTGTTTACTACTTTGACCACTTGCAGACAGAAGCCTAACAGGTCTGCAGTGTGTCCTGCCATTAACGTACGGACATTGTCCTGGCTAACCTCCACTCCCGTTCGCAGGCCCAAGTCCAACCTCAGTCTCGCAAAAATCGGACAGTCCAGCAAAAGGTGTTGGACTGTCTCAGGTACTCCCGGTTTACAGGCGCACGATGGGTTGTCCTTACACTTGAACCGGGTCAAGTATTCGGAAAACCCACCGTGCCTCGTCAAGAATTGTGTTGTGGCGCCTGTCAATTCCACTTTGCGAACGATTTTGTATGCGTCCAGTGCGCTCGGCAGGAACATCTTGGTGACCGAGGCAGTTGATCCTTCGGTGTACCTGACGTTCCATTCGTCAAGCAACTCCTGGCGCAGAAGTCGCTTGAGGAATGAGACGGGGCACAGATCGTAGTCCGGAGCTTTCTTCAGCCGCAGAGCGGCTGCTCTCGCCAGTTCGTCAGCCCTCTCATTTCCTTCCAAGCCAGCATGGGCCTTGACCCAGAACAGTGACACACTCTTACCCTCTGCCTTGCAGAGGCGGATGCTGTTCCGGGCCTCAATCGCCAAGGGGTGAGGCGAGTCATCGCTAACGACTGATGAGAGAGCCGCCCTGCTGTCGCTGAAGATACCGAATGTGGTTGCGTTATTCCGTAGTGCCACGCCAACCGCCTTGCTGAGCGCCAGAAGTTCTGCCTGGTAGACGGTACAGTAGGATGGGAGCGCAAACTTGAGGGCCTTCGTTTCAACCGCACCATTCCACAGGGAAAGTGCTGCACCGACCCGGCCCTCAATCTTGCTCCTATCCGTGAAGATGCGTGCCTCGAAGCAATTGGCTTCGTTGTATTGTTCCTCGTCTACCAGGCTGCCGAACTCCAGGCTCAAACGCTCAGCGGGGTGAGGGGCACCAGAAGCTGCAGCCATACGCTCGATCTCCCTGCCCCGGAGCTCGGGTCGGGGTATCCCCCTCTTGATCTCGTACAGTGAGGCCACGTCGCGGACTCTGAGGTCAAGAGGGAGGATACCGGACAGCAACAGAGCCGAGTGCAGAGAGACCGTCCGATATGCCTTACACAGCTTCTGGGCAAAAACTCGCTGCACCACATTCAGCTGCTTCCGAACTCCTAACTTATCAACTGCTGGACGCCATGCGCTGGCCGCATACACAATCGTTGGCTCAACAGCTGCGGTGTAGATGGCCCGGATCACCTCGGGGTGCAACCCCCAGTTGATCCTGGCCGCCCTCGCCAGCTTCTTGTAGATATTGATGGCCTTTCTCCACAAACTTGCGTGACGTGCGTATTGAAGGTGAGCGCGCGATCGATTGTCAGCCCCAGAAGCTTGATGTGTGTAGTGAGACCAATGTCAACCCCGCCCATGCTCAAACGTGTCGTACTTTAGCTTCCGCGTTATCACCATCGCGTTGGTCTTGTGCTGTGCAAATTTGAGCTTGTTGTCGACACCCCACGTGCGAACATGTTCGAGGGAGGCATTGGCCTGCCTCTCAATCTCCTGGGCCGAGTCTCCGTCGAAAACCAGGACAATGTCATCCGCAAAGGTCTGGACGTAGCCGGATCTGTTGACTAATTGTTTCAGGAGGGGATCCAGCAACAAATTCCACAGCAAGGGTCCGCTGATCGACCCTTGCACACAACCTTTTTGGGTCTCCTTTCGGTATTCTTCACAGGCGTATCTGACGCGCACTGCTCTGTGTTTGAGATAACTGCCCATCACACGCCTCAGGTTTATTGGACACTCTTCCTCAGCCAGCCGAACCTCGATTGCGGGCCACCATGCGCTGTCGAAGGCTCCCTCTATATCCAACGACACCAATACCACGATCTTCTTGTCATCAAGCTTACGGCGTATATGTTGTAATAGGTCATAGAGGGAGTCTTCGGTACTTCGCTGTGGCATGAAGCCGTACTGGCGAGTACTCATCCTCGGTAACAGGTGGTGTTTGAGGCGTGCGGTAAGCAGCTTCTCGTACAGCTTCCCAAGGACAGGCAAAAGCCCAATCGGTCTGTACGACTTGGGTACGCTATAAGTCTCTTTCCCTGGCTTCCTCAACACCACAACTACAGCCTCCTTCCACAAGATGAGGAAGTAGTGGTGTTCCAGGCATTTGTTGAGGAGAGCCAGTAGCAGTGCCGGATCAAATGCCGACGCTCGCGAGCATATATCCGCGGTGAAGCCGTCGGCTCCTGGCGCTTTCTTCAGGTTAAAACTCCTAAGAGCACACAGTAGCTCGCTATGCGTAAAATGAGGATCATCGCTAGGATGATCCCCCGTGTTTATCGACTTTGCTAATGCCCGTGTATTGGTGTGCTCCAAATTGTCCTCTTCCACCCGATTTTCTGGGTAGAATGTATTCGCCAGGAGCTTTGCAGAACCTCCAGACTCCAAATAAACACCCCCGTCGATCAGCGGCAAATCCTCGTCTCTTGATGCGGTTCTACCTATTACCCGATAAATCCCCTCCCAAACTCCTTCTCTGTCTTGCTTGCCACAAAAGCTCTTCCAGCTTTCGATCCGGGCGGTTTTAACCTTCGACTCATACTCTATTTTCTTTTCCAGGTACTGCGAGACGACCCAGCTTCTTCTGACCGGTGCTGCGTTCCTGATGCGTCGACGGTAGGTGGCCACCAGTTTCTTCATCTTAGCGAGCTCCTCCGACCACCACGGCATGGTAAGTACCTCTTTATTTTTCTTTTTCGGCATGCTATCGGTACACGCATACCCTATGCTTTCCGAGTACTTGCTGACAGCTTTTTCGAGGTCGTGGTTATTTGTTATTTCTCTGATGCTGTCAGCAGTCACGTTTTCAGCCGAGAGCGATTTCGTTAGGCTGTTTCGGAAGTCACTCCAGTTTGCCTTTTTTGTGTTGAAGAGGCGCGTAGTCCGTTTTATGTGCGTGCCTGCCGATTTTTGGAGGTTGATGTTAAAAACCACGCCGTTGTGGTCAGAGTCAACCAAGTCGTCCAATACTCTCCACCCGTCGACAACGCCTAACAAGTCGCTTGTACAGACCGTAACATCTACGAAGCTGGTGTACCTTTTTCCCCCTCTTATGTAGTCGAAGGTTGGCGTGTTACCCTCGTTTAGGAGCTGAAGTCCCGTCTCCACAAGGGTTCCCATAAAAGCTTCCCCCCGCGGATCCTCAATTTCGCTACCCCACCAGGTGCTCTTGCAATTGGCGTCACCTCCAATAATGATCGGGCGGCCCCTGAATCTGTGCACTATTTTTCTTACCGCATCGAGGTACGACTCCAGCGGTAATTCGCCCTCAAAGTAAATGGAAACCATCTGGATCTCCCAGGCGCTGGTTCGGATGCCCACCACCGCGATGTTATTGGTGGTGAGCTCGGGGTATGGTATTACATCCAGGTCATGGTCAAAAACGGTTATTACCGCCTTGACCACCCCGTTTCCCTGGACAGCGCTCTGGAAGATCCTGACGCCTCGGTAACCCTTCATTCTACCTATCGCTCCTCGATACGGTTCCTGCAGTAGTGCCACTGTAGCTCCACGGTTTACCGCCTCGATCATAATTTCGTCCGTTGGGAGTTGCGCTTTCTGGAGGTTGGCCTGGAGCACCTTGTAATGGGACTTGACGTCTGGGACGCCGTTAGCACCGGTAGAGGTACTCGGTGGTGGACCGTGCAATAATGTCCCATTTAATCCTTACGGGGCAGTCCCGGCTGAACGCACTATGCGCTGTGGAGTCCATCCTGGCGGCCACGCAGTTACAGCAGGTGGGCTCTTTCCCTGCGCTATCCTTCGCAATGTTAGTGACTCAATAGTATAATATATTGTGAAGAATTTGAAGCTGTTATGGAAGCTTCAGTATCTACGGTCGTAGTCGCAGCAGCGTAGTGAAACATTTGTCACGCTATAACTTTTTCTGAACTAAAAAAGGAAAAAAGGAAAAAAATAAAAATAAGATTTTATGTTTTTGTATTTAAAGCAATGCGTTTACTTAAAATATTATTAAATATGTTAATATAAATAAATCACAAAACTGAAATGTCATCGCTACAATGATGTCATCGTAGCTCAGTTGCTCAGAGCATTCCCCCTGTAAGGGAAAGGCCATGGGTTCGAGTCCTGCCGAGGACATTTCAGTTTTCGTGATTTATTTAATACTTTATATATTCAACAAACGTGTTTTTTGACCTTATTTTATTTAAGATAATGGTACGGAACCCTTTTTGCACAAGTCCGACTCGCACTTGAACAGTTTCTTTTAGCTCAAGTCACAGAAACGAAGAAAACAACTTTGGATCCTTGCCAATGCCGTGTGGGTCGCCGGCGGATTAGAATAGCCCCAACCCATATCATCCCGTGGGTGTCGTACAAGGCGACTAAGGGAGTGTGTGGGAAAGTACTGACCCCATGTTACTTTTCCACAAACAATAGCGCACGTGTCCCACTACAAGTAATTCAACCCCAACCAACCATTGGACCTAATACCACATTGCCTCCTGTTAGGACGATATCAGAGGCCTTGTTGATGCCTAACCACGTCCTTGCTTCTTACCAGTTGTAACGGTCTCCGTTCCATTGGATACCCATGAAGACAGGGATAAGAGTACTCCTGTGTTTTGCGCGAACGATGTGGATATCGCTGCCCTCAGTGAGACGCACCTGGCTGACGAGGCAGGTGCGTCAGTCAGCCTGACAAAAAATCATGTTTTAAGAAATAATACAATCCGGGTGACATGCACGCAGGACGGACCTGAATTTCCCTCGTGACAGGAAAAGCAACTTATACTTGTTGATCAATGTGTGCTTAAACTTTAATATTACCCAATTAGGTCCTGTTCAGATTTCAGTTATGATTTAAAACCGAGAAAGTTTATTATTTTAAACTTTCTCGGTTTTAGATTGTGCTTAGAATTTAGATCAATTTATTGTATTTTTTCCAGCTCGAGTCACAGAAATGAAGAAAAATATGAACCCCGAAACATCTATATATTCTTGGCAATATTTGTGACTTACTATTATAATATTGACAACTATATAAAGTATTTATCGGAGCTTCAGTGTCTACGGTCGTCGCAGCGGCAGCGCAGTTAAAACTACGTACATACCGGAACACTGTACACTTGATACAAAACTCTAGGGTCTCTTACTTTTTCGGTTAAGGTCGGGCCTCGTGGACTAGTGGTAACCGAATATGTTAGCACATTGCAAAGGTTATGCAACATCTAGTCAGGCCGGTCTTAGGATAGGAGATCATTTCTTAAGACATTGAGACCCCTCCGTGCCTCGGAGAGCACGTTAAGCCGTCGGTCCCGGTTGTCATACAATCATCTATGGCAGTCGTTAGGTGTAATCGGAGCCCTAAAACAAAAATTCGACTGGTCTTACTACAGAACTTCGATATCGCCCATGGGTTGTGGAGGTCATGTGAAAGTCGCTACATGGAAAATATCGAAGTTCAGCTTAATCGCAGTAAGACTGGAAAGCCAACCCCAACTGCGTTAATAAAAGGCTCGGTGGATGATGATAGGTCCTGTTAAGATTTCAGTTACTAGCGAAAACCGTGCAAGTTTAAAATAATATTGTGCTTAAAAATTAGTCTATTTGTTGATTTTTTCCAGCTCAAGTCACAGAAAAGAAGAAAAATATGAACCCCGAAACTGCTTTGGATCCTTCGCAATATTAGTGAAGCTGTTATGGGAGCTCGTGTATCTACGGTCGTAGTCGCAGCAGCGTAGTGAAACATTTGTCACCCTATAACTTTTTCTGAACTAAAAAAGGAAAAAAATAAAAATAAGATTTTATATTTTTGTATTTAAAGCAATGCGTTTACTTAAAATATTATTAAATATTTTAATATAAATAAATCACAAAACTGAAATGTTATCGCTACAATGATGTCATCGTAGCTCAGTTGGTCAGAGCATTCCCCCTGTAAGGGAAAGGCCATGGGTTCGAGTCATGCCGAGGACATTTCAGTTTTCGTGATTTATTTAATACTTTATATATTCAACAAACGTGTTTTTTGACCTTATTTTATTTAAGATAATGGTACGGAACCCTTTTTGCACAAGTCCGACTCGCACTTGAACAGTTTCTTTTAGCTCAAGTCACAGAAACGAAGAAAAATATGAACTCCGAAACATCTTTGGATCCTTGCCAATGCCGTGTGGGTCGCCGGCGGATTAGAATAGTCCCAACCCATATCATCCCGTGGGTTTCGTACAAGGCGACTAAGGGAGTATGTAGGAATGTTTTGACATCATGTAACTTTTCCACACACAATAGCGGACGTGTCCCGCTACAAGTTAATCAACTCCAACCAACCGTTGGACCTAATACCACATTGCCTCCTGTTAGGACGATATCAGAGGCCTTGTTGATTGATGCCTAGAGACGTCCTTGCTTCTTACCAGTTGTAACGGTCTCCGTTCCATTGGATACCCATGGATGTAGGGATAAGAGTACACCTGTGTTTTGCGCGAACGATGTGGATATCGCAGCCAGACAAAAAACACTTATTAAAAAATAATACAATCCAGGTGACATGCATAAAGGCCGGACCCGAATTTCACCCGTGACCGGAAAATCAACCCAATTAGGTCCTGTTAAGATTTCTGTTATGATTGAAAACCAAGAAAGTTTATAATAATATTGTAGTTAGAACTTAGATTATTTGTTGTTTGTTTTTCAACTCGAGTCACAGAAAAGAAGAAAAACATGAACCCCAAAACTACTTGGTAATCTTGGCAATATTTGTGACTCAATATTATAATACTGTCAACTTTTCCGAGTAGTTATCGGAGCTTCAGTATCTACGGTCGTCGCAGCAGCAGCGCAGTTAAACATTTGTCACCCTTTAACTTTTTCTGAACTAGAAATGGAAAAAAATAGAAAATGACTAAAAACTTTATATTTTTGAATTTAAAGCAATGAGTTTACTTAAAATATTCTTAAATATTAAGATGTGAATATAAATAAATAGAAAATGTACAAAAGAATATTTGGTACTGATACTGAATGTGTGAATCAACTTTGTTTCCACCTGCGAGCATGCAGCCCGCGAAACAAAGGAAGCATGTATTAAGAATTATTTCAATCAGGATAACATGCGCGTGGGCCGTCCTGAATTTCACCCGTGTCAGGAAAAACACCCTTATACTTGTTGATCAATGTGTGCTTAATAACCTCTAATATTATACAATTAGGTCCTGTTAAGATTTCAGTTATGATTGAAAACCGAGAAAGTTTAAAATATGTAATATTGTGCTTGGAACTTAGTCTATTTGTTATTTTTTTCCAGCTCGAGTCAGAGAAAAGAATAAAGCTATGAACCCCGAAACAATCCACAGATCCTTGGCAATATTAGTGACTCAATAGTATAATATTGTGAAGAAACTGAAATAGTTATCGGAGCTTCAGTATCTACGGTCGTCGCAGCAGCAGCGCAGTTAAAACTACGCACCGGCACACGATACACTTGTCACCAAAGTCTACGGTCTCTTTCTTTTTCTGAACTGCACATTGTAAAAAATCTTGTCTTATAAAATTCTAATGAAGACTGTTAGTATTTTAGTAGTTATTGGTAGGTAACTATTATCGTGTTTTGGAATGTTCCCAACATTCCTTGACTCTGTCTGACAATTGGGAATGCCTTCCTACAAAATGTATGGAAGAACATAAGTTTTGCATGATCACACGTAACGACTCGTAACAAACGTTATCCAATAGTCCTTCAGTTAACTTCGTAATTTATTTATATTTAAAATAAATGTAGTTTACCACCAGCACAGTTCAGTATCTATGGAACAATATTCTGTCATACATTTTGCGTGAACGCAGTGAATGTGGGGATGCGTTCATAGAAAATATATCAAATAATATTTTGCACCGATACTGGCTTTACCGGTACTGTGTCGGAACTGAAGCTTTTATGTGTGGATCAACCTTTAAAGCGCTCATGCCGTCATGGGGGTTAACAGCCTTGTGCATGCAGCCCGCGAGACAAAAATAGCATGTATTATGAAATAATACAGTTAGGGTGACATGCACGTGGGCCGGACCCGCATTTCACCCGTGGCAGGAAAGACACCCTTATACTTAAACAGGTTTAAGACTTCAGTTGTGACCCTGCAAGTTTAAAATAATGATGTGTTTTAGAACTTTGTTGATTTTTAACAAAATAAAAATAATGTTAGTCTTCTCATGAAAAAAACTTCTGGTAGTAGCAAGACTAATAATAATATTGACTGCCTCGTTGGTGCAGTGGTATGGGTCTGCGACAACCGTGCTTGACGACCCAGGTTTGATTCCGGGTCGATTCAAATATTTGTGTGATCCACAAATATTTGTTTCGGAGTTTGTGTGCTTTTCTATGTAAGTATTTAGAAATATATAAGTATGTTTATCAATTGTCTAGCTTATATATCATTCTCACAAACCATTTACTACTACGTATTAGCTTAATTTGGGGTAGATGACGTCGTATGAGAATGTCCAAAAATAAATAAAATATATATATTTATATAATATTATCAACACAGAGCTATAATTAACTTTATAGTGTTCCGTACTCAAAGGGTAAAACCCTACTACTAAGGCGCCGCTGTCCATCCCCGCGTCCGTCCGTCCTTATGTATCTCAGGAATCGTAATAGTTAGACAGTTGAAATTTTCACAGAAAATGTATTTCTTTTGTGCTTTGTGCACGTGCTTTATCAGCAGACAATCCAAATATCTCCTCCTCATTCAACTTGTACAGCCGAATTAGTATCATAAGCACCACAGGTTGGCTATCCAAGATATCCGTCAATTAATATCTCAGCTGTCATCCCTTCCTTAGAGATCATTTTATAAATCGATCTTTTTCTAAAACGATCCCTAAGTTATTCCGTATAGACTATAGCTTGTTGGACGTTTATAACCGCAATCTCTCAGAAATGGTCATTCCTAGGAAAAAAGTAGTGAGGTCATTTTTGTAGGTTATCTTATTAATTATATACAAGTCGGATTGACGGAAACTTTTGCTATTTGATTTATAATGATGTACTTAAGACCTGCACCAATTTGCAGCACTAATAAATAGAAATAGGTGTAGGACTCGGTAAAATAAAGCTGCTTACGAAAAATGAGCTTACTGTTAATCAATAAGTTTCAATATTCTGGGGCCCACGTACTAAAAGGTTTGAACATGTAAATAAAATCGCTATTTAGACTTACTCGAGCGACTCAGATTAGTGTCCATAGCAACCACACGTACCAAAAATCTGACGTTTATTTGGAGGGTTATGGTTCATCTTAAGATACTCGTATTAATATTATTTTCTTATTGGCTAAGTCTATGGCCATAGGTACGCATGAGCACGAGGTAGAGGTACTTGTCAATATTTAGGTAAGGTAACCTACCGTATATTACCTATTGTACATTATTCTAATTTTATTTTTTATTAAGGCATGTGTCACATACCTGTCTCTTTTTGTGTACAATAAAGAGTATTTATCTTATCTTATCTTATATATATCTGACGCGCTCGAGTAACTGCAGATTTACCTACTGTGCGTACTTTACTATCAATAGTGTTGTGTGCTGAATGTGTACAGCGATTGAAGTCGACGATGGCTGAGCTAACTCCTGGGTCAGTTTTGTTGGGTCCGTATTCCAGAGTACCTACCTACTTAGCATTATAGGTACGAGTACATTACTGTGAAGAGCCTTTACCTTTACTTACACACAGTTATGACTTTATCCACGAAGGGATAGACGCGGTATGCCCACATCTCGTCAGTCACTTTGTTGGTCTCACTTTTGCATTTTCCGGGCTCTTTGGATGATACACCAGAGCCTCGTCCGTATGTCAGCAGGAGTACCGCGTGTCGGTGAGGACGAGATGTTTATGATAAGACCTCGTAGCATCCTTGTTTGAGTGTTTTCTATGTATATTATGTGTATTTAGGGGGCTCGTGGTCTAATGGTAACCGACAATGTTAACACATTGCAAAGGTTAAGCATCGACTCAGGCCGGTCTTAGGATGGGTGACCATTTCTTAAGACATTGAGACCCCTCCGTGCCTCGGAGAGCACATTAAGCCGTCGGTCCCGGTTGTCATACTAACATCATGGCAGTCGTTAGGGGTAGTTGGAGCCCTAAATCAAAAATCCGACCTGTCTAACTACAGAACTTCGATATCGCCCATGGGTTGTGAAGGTCAGATGGCAGTCGCTTCACGGAAAATATCGAAGTTCAGCGGAATCGCAGTTAGACTGGAAAGCCGACCCCAACTGAGTTGGAAAAAGGCTCGGTGAATGATGATTATGTATGTATAAAACATATAAGTATGTATTATCCTATTACATGTCTTCGTCATCCCACAGTAGGTTGAAATTTAGTTTGAGCTAGATTAAGCTGTGTAAGAATATTTATTGTAGGTACCTACCTATTTATACTGTAACTGTGGCAAGACTATGGACCGGCTACCAACAAGTATTATTTAATATGAACATCGCTCGTTGAAAGTCTCGATTATATATTACAACTAACTGTACCTGTTGTTTCACTCGCATTTATGGACTGTACCGTTAACCTAGGAAACCAACGCTTTGCCAAAGAAATCCTACCCTGAGCCCTGACCGAATCGCGTATACTTCGCGCCACATAAAAAGAGCTGAGCATTAGAAGATTAATCGATCTATAGGTATATGTAACAACGAGTAAGAGCGAGAGTATCCCCCCTCCCCACCAGCGTTCTTCTAACGTGAATACTAGTATACCTTAGGTCCAGTTTCGTTAAATGATTACCTTTCGATATGTATGGGGAAAACTCAAGCTAAATAATAAAAAATACTAATAAAATTATTAAATATTAGTACCTACCGATTTTATTTCAAAAATTATTTAAAATATCTGAAAAACATTCTACAATCTATTTGTATCTTATACATTATATATTTTTATTGTTCCATAAATTAATGTTGTATTGGTCAGTACCTCTAAAATCCGAAAAATAATTTAGAAAATAATATTACTTATATTATTTTGAAATAATTAATCGAGACTAATAATGAATAACATGTTTCTGGGCATTGCTTTTTTCGTTTCCTTTTAATTTGTTCCCACTAGTGTTAAGTTCAGTTGACTGACCTAGTGGGAATAATCGTTCTTTTACAGTAGCAGGGTAGTTAATGATTTTATCTAGGATAGTCTATGGTAATTACTAGTCTATAGACTCTATACCCATTAACTTAACAGCCTTAACATGAAACATTAACACACTCAAAGGAAAAAATATGCAAACTGTATAAAGTAACCCACATACAAACAGTCCGCCTGATGTCACATATCATACAGACAGGAAAAGGTTGAAAATCGAACAAAAAATGTCATCTAAACGATCGGGGTCTGCAGGCGATCTATCTGTGGGCTGCTTTAGTAAAGGAATCCAAAAAAAATAAGAGAACATTAATTGATCTAAAAAATTTATTAATGAATGAGGCGACTATGTGCACATTGAAAACACTTGTTATTTAATTATATAAGATAAAATATTTACAACAATAAAGTACCATCGATACATAAACTTGCGAAATGCCGCGACATTTACCAACCATCTTAATTTACACACTGTACATAAGTAGCTATTGTACAAGTTACGCTTATTATTACATTAATAGTGTACTAACAACAAAATATTTAAAAAAAAAACAATGGAAATAATCTTGATCATAATACTTATACCTACAATTTAATCGTACAACGACCGAATACTCATACGTCACTCAAATATTCCGATACTCAGAAGTGACGTTAAGATCAAGGGCTGCTCGAGCATTTAAACAGCTCCTAAATATTTGAGTGACGTTTCAGTATTCGATCGTAAGATTGTTTTCATCTCCTAACTCTAATACATGCTTAACAGCTAGAATTTTATATTATAAATAATATATGAATTAAAAAACCTACAACTAGTGACTGGTACGCGAGTCAGCCATCAACACATGGTCGAGACTAGCCACAAGATTATATTGTTACTTCTATGCTTAAACAAAAATATATCAGATTGTGTTAGGCTCGTACATATTTGCAATGCAACAACTTTTGGGTATACGTCGGAGAGAGACGGCCCGCGCCCCACAGTGCCGATGTCTCTCCTTGACACCTCTACCCTCCTCCCCCTGCTATACACGTGCCACTCACACTCACCAATCATTATAATACACAGATACATACATAACAACACAGATTATAACTTACAAATTCCGTACAACACCTATAAGATTCAACGCTACTTTAAAATACGTAGGTACTCTAAAAATCATGCGCTTAAAGCACGAATGTCTAAACAACAAGTCCCAAGTCAAAGGAATCCTTACATGCTTGCCACACGTTATTACTTTATACAACGACGACATATTCAAAGAATTACATACAATTATCCATTTAGAAAAAAATATATTACTAACAGAGGAATTATACAAAATCTAATATTTACAATGCGAAACTTATCTCATATTTATTTACCGCGTTCGAAATCTCAGAATGGAAAAAAAATATCACTTTCCATTTACAAATCACAGTATTAAGGTAATATTACCGACGCAATATATATATTATAAGGAAATGTGATGTTGTTTGTCGTACAGTCGACATTGTGAGCGATTGTCGCCGCTTGTCTCAATCTGTGGAACTACTTTGCCTGTCCCCTCTAAGTATAAAGATAATTAATAAAACAGACACGAGTTCTGGATTCTGGACGATTGAAATGGTTATAATCACAGATATACTTACTTTATACAATAGACACTACAAGTGTGTGTACTTCGCGTGCCAAAACGGAGAGCAATGGTCGTCTTTGGATGCGACGTAAATTAGTCTGGGTTAAACGTTGTTTGTACTTAGACGTCAACCGCAATCGGTTCAACTAGTCTGGGTGAAAAACTCGGTTCACCAGCCCCCTCCTATTTCAGAAGTCTTAAAAATGGCAGGCTTGGTTTCATACAAATACAGGCACTTGCTCCGTCTATTGTATATATATAGTTTTTCTGTGTGTATAATCATTAACCATGGATTTTCGTTAAGTTTTTTGCCACTAACGACATTACTACTGCTCCGAAATTATATAACCTACATTTTAACTAAAAAAAAATAACTGTTAGAGGATAAATTATACATATTATGATGATACAAAATATTTAAGTTGTAAGTCATATGAGTTAGTTCCTCAGAAAGGCGAAAATGGTTTAATTGAATTTTAATTCCTCCTAAAATATATCATGTGGTATTTGCCCTCTTGATACTAATATAGTTAACAAAAAAAATTACAAAGGAAGACACATGCCAAATTGATTTTTTAAATCTTAGAATATAATTTATATTTAAAAATGTTGTCAAAATAAAAAAAAAAGATATTTCTAAAACGTTTCTCTTTAAGTCTAAATAAAAAGCCAAAAATGATATTTCTAAACGATTTTTTATATGATTTAATAGTTTAATAATATTTAAAAAAAACATAAAATCTTATAAAGGTATGAGGAATGACAATGGGGTCAATGTGTATAAATAATAATTAATTTAATTTTTGTGAAAAGAAACATTGAATCGCTTAAATATATATGAATACCTACGATTATTTATTTACAATTATTAGAAACTTGTGTGCTTTTTTCAAAGAGCGGCTACAACGCACATTGCTCATACATTAAATTACTTTAAAATCAGTCTAAAATCTTAAAATGGGTTTATTAAGCTCTACGCGATCATATATTTATATATATAGAGAACGTGGCTACAGCGTGCGTTTGAACAGATAACGGGCAAAGTCCGTCACTATAGGCTGTACAAAATTGCCCGGACAGTAGTAACATACTTTTTTTTTAAATAAGATATACATACATAACGAATGCGTGAAGATTAGGTTCTTATTCCTCGAAGGTAAATGTTGATATCGCCCGAGCAACATCGAAACAGTGGCTTGGAAACTGAACATTGTACAGAGATAGAACTGTATATTAATTTTCTTTAACCTATTAATAAATATTCATCTCAATGTTATACAACTATTATATTTTCAAGGTACTACTTTTTTAATAAATATTGAGATATAATAAGTTTCCTTGTCAATAATGAGCTTCACCCTGAATATTCCGGAGATGCCAGTAGTAATGAAACAGAGGATTACTCTACGAATCCATAGTTAACTATTTAACATCGGCGGTTGTATACTAATGCATATTTTATGCCACACTCTAATTTCTTTGTCTACTGTCACAAAAACGATTATTATTAATATATGGTGAACATTTTTAAGTTGTAAGTTGTAAGGTCAAAAAACCTTGGTTAAAATCATATGTAATTGGTTCTAGAAAAGTGTTGATTTAATAATGTAAATGGACATGGAAAATTAGATCAAATCAAAAACAAAATTACCGGTTGTTAATACCTAATAGCTTGAAAACTATTTGATGAAAATTCTGTGGAATTCTGATCTTGGCTTCGGAACATTCTGTGCTGCGATTGCTATTACTTTATAGTTAATTTTTAAACTTTACAACGCGTACATGTAAACGTAAATAAAATATAAGATTGTTAGCCCATAATAATCAAAAATCAATGTTATGTCGCAGGCGCTCAACCGCTCAAAATCTTTGAGTCATAAATATTTATTGATATCCTTTTTGTGAACTGTTTTTTGCTCGCGCAAAAAAAAATATAACGTGTTAAACTGCTTAAACAACCTTATACTTATAATAAACAGCTCTTAAGATTTTAATTATTTTTAACACGATTAGTTAATAATATAATTCTAGTAGAGTAAGAAACCATCGAGTTCTTTTTATAATATTTTACAAAACCTGGAGATTGACCACATTATAACTTCTTTTTTAAATAGAACAGTACCAAAAGCGCGATATTTTTACAATATAATAAATACTAAAACAATTTATGGTAACTTTTATTTATATTAATATGGATTATTACTAAATACGTCACTATTATGATTATATAGACAGCAACCAACTATTATTTGTTTTTTTTTTTCACTTATATTGTAATTCGGTATCATATTTGAAGCGCGAAAGCTTTCAGTATTAGATATAAAATATTTAGAACGATTTTTGATTACGATTTGTTAACGACCGTTTTAATTTGCGTTCCGATCACACTGCAAATGTGTTTTGCGATAATACTTATTATTAAAAAAATGATCTGTACGATAGTTGTTCTTATTTATATCATTCGTTCACCGTACAGGCACCATTCATTCTTTTAAATGCATCACTGATAATGTTAGTACATCGTTCTGGGGTAATAAAAGTATACTTTAAAAGAAAACTAAATAAAAATTATAAGATTCTAAAGATATAAAATTTACAAAAAAGTTACATAAGCTTTTATCCACACATTTCGCTCAGATTACTTTCACACGTGGTTCAGAAATGATTATTTTTACTGAAAAGAAATCGAAATTTGACTTAAAAATGAATTGGAACTAAGCACAGCCTGTAAACCTCATTCGGTGTTGTGATACAATTACATAAAACTTTATTAATATCATAGACAATTTTCGCTTTCGTCGTCTACCGTCAATTAACTGAACTTTTTACATCATTTATATACATTAATATAATTTACCAAGGAAAGATTGGTACTAAGCTTACAAATTGTAACTGTGATTTTTTTTTATTTATACTAAGCTCATAAATAGGCCGCGTCCACACTGACCATCTCGGTAGTTAAGTTCCCCATTATGCGGCCGGCTTTTTTTTTGCTAAGCTACACCTAAGGCTATCCAGATCAATTATGAAAAAAAAAATGAGATTTACGTACAGATTGTTACAATACTACATTCTCTCTGTAATTATACAGGGTGTAACTTTCAAATGGATCAGTGTGGGAAAGTCTGAAATTAAGAGACATACGAAGATTTGTTCTTAGGAACCATGCCATCGATTTTAGTACAAATAAGAACTGCATTCACAGACTAAAGATCTTCATATATCTTTTAGTTTAAGACTTTCCCATTCTGACCCATTTGAGGGTTACACCTAAAAATACTATAAATCTGGACAAAGCCTTAGTTGACTATTTATGATTCATAATCTGTAGGAAAGTGACACGATATATATAGATTATTCGGACATACACTTAAGTCTAACAAGTTTTGTTTATGGTGATATTGTTTATTTTATTGACTAAGTATTAAGTATTGCCGAATATTGCACATATATCATTATATCATTGTTTCCTACATCATGATCAAATTCATTCATCTACACATTTATTAAACATTAAAATCGTGCCATTCTGACTCGTATAGCAAGATAGGGAGTGTATCTCAGCCACAAATGTACTTTTAAATAGTTTTAACCATAGTATCCTGTCGGTACGATCTAATGTGTTATAAGTTTGTGAAAAACCATAAAAATAAATATATCATACATTAAATGTCAAACATATGTACTCAATTTATTTTTAATATTTTTACTGAATGAATAATTGAGAGCAATCGCAAATGTTGAACGCGTGTGACCTTAATAGTTAAGAACCGACTAAGTATATATTTATATACTTAGTCGGTTCTTAAAGTGACGTACAGACATTTGTATGTACGTCACTTAATGGGGATAATTACTAAATTAACGGTTTAAAAAAAACATTTTAATAGTTTTTTTTTTCAGGTCATGGTATGCAAAGGTCTGGCGTTTTATTCACATTCATAAGGTTCATATTTTGTACTCAACAACTATTCGTTTCTGATTCCTGAAGAAGCTTATTAGCACAATTTTTGGCTATCAGACAGGGGAGTGCCGAATGATTTTTGAGAAATTTTCACTCAATGATTTAAAAAAATTAAATATTGGATGGAACCAGGTGTTACTCGGCGAAAATCCATGACAAAGCAATGGTAAGTAAAATATAAAAAAAAAACACTTTAAACTTATTTTAAATTTCTTAATAGCACTATTTTTCGCAGGATTAAAAAGACAACAAAACGTCGACAATTGTTTCGCCTCTAAACGAAGCATTATCAAGACTGTCTCAGAGAGAACAATTGTCGACGTTTTGTTGTCTTTTTAATCCTGCGAAAAATAGTGCTATTAAGAAATTTAAAATAAGTTTAAAGTGTTTTTTTTTTTAATATTTTACTTACCATTGCCTTAAAAAATTAAACCCGGCAGCGTATAACTTTTTTGGAAACAAAACTAAACTATTAGGTACCCAAAGTTTGCGTTGAAATTTCGTATATTTTGTATATACTTTGTAAATACGCCTCTTTTGAATGAATATTATTGTTGTTGTAGATTGTATTACTAGTTAATGCCCACCTACAGGGTTAAATTTTAAACAGGAGCCAAATTTTTATGACTATGAATCCTTAACATAATCGATCTACGATTCCAGGTGAACATATCATATCAATCTAAGGTCTCATGACGACACCAGTGCTATTTACTAATATTATTTATATCAGACATTAAAAACATGTACGCTTGTGTGATCTAATTTTCATCTTATAAATAAAAATGAATTGGCCACTAAAACTCGCGAATGGTTGGAGCGATTTGGCTAATTTTGGTATTAAAATATTCTTACAAACTCAGGGAAGTTTTAAAAGGTTTTTTTTTAAATAAGTATGCCTTGAACGATATTACCACTAAACAATAAAAGGGAATTACTAAATGCAATGTAAAAACCACGCAAGGTCGCCTGGTTTTCAGTCATTAAGATTTTATTTGGATATTTTTAACAAGTATTTTTTTTTCAAAAAAACGTGTTTAAACATCATACATAGTTAGTCCTTTATATTTCCCATTTGATCTTATTTGTTAAATTTGGCTCCTTTTTTTTTTTTTTTTTTTTTTTTTTTTATTCCGCTGCCCTGGGCCGAAATTTGGCTCCTATTTAAATGTAACCCTGTATATGTAGGCGTTGTCAATCTTTGGTGAGGATGTACAAGTAAATAGTACAGGAGTATGATATTACAGTGTAATTTGACCACTCAGAGTACGTCACAGATACATCTCTAGCTAAACTTGCCCACCAAACAATTAAAGAATGCAAATGGAAATGCATGTTTTTTGACCGAGCGAATGAACTGTTCCCAGCAGTGGGTGTCAATTGGCTGAAATAATAATACTGGCCAATCATGCTTTACTCTATCTGTATGTGTGTGCTGGACTAGCGGCCATATTATTTATATCTGATCTCCAAGAAACTTGGCACAAAGGTTTCATGATTGATTTTTTTCATCAAGAGCTTTTTTAATTGGTAAGGAAATGGGGGGAAATGTCGAAATAATGTTCGCGAGGTGTACTGTTTGACCACCATATGGGCGATGTGGTATATTTTGTGCGGTCACAAGCTAAGTGAGAGGTGTACCTTAATTTCAAATAACAGGCGAGTCGAGCGGGACGTTGCATTGTGATGCATGAAATAATTTTATCCGAGAGGTTATTGAAAGCTAGTAACAAGTGCATGTGATGTTCATTGTGATAGTGAAGCATTCAGATAACTTAAAGTTACATAATCATTCATGCGAACTTAATGAGATTCCATATGAGGCATAAAAACATATTTTTTTTGAAATTTAATAACAAAAATATAATATATATGTACTATTACTATTATAAAATTTACTTGTGCACAATGTCATGCACAAAATTATACCTTAGAATAACTTTAAGTTAATCATTGAGCTTTTTATACATACACGTGAAATAAATATTAAAATTTAAAATATACACAGGATGTCAATAGTTGATATAACTATACAGTATAGTAGATCTAACACTAGTAATGTCCGTTCAATAGTTTGTGTCACTGTCAGAGTGCAGTGGGTAGCGCTGTGGCCTACCATTCCCCTTCCCCTTGCCTTTGCCCTTGCCCTTGCCCTTGGGCGTGGGGGCAGGATTGTGGCTGTTCCGCAACTGTCACCGAACTGGGAGAGGCGAGGTGGCCGAGGTGGTCGCGGAGGCAGAGGTGGCCGAGCCGGGCGGCGGCGGCGGCACCTGACTGGGCTCCTTCATCACGTATCCGGATCCCTCGGAGCTGCGCGCCAGTTTTAACCGTATCGGCGTCACTTTCTCGGTGCGAATCCTCCGCATGGCCGAGGTGGTCTCGGAATACGAAGGCGGGTCGATCGCGAGCGGGTCGGGCGCCGTTGGGTCGTACTCGAACGGATCGTAGGGTTCCGCCGGTGGAACCTTTCTCCCGCCGCTCGCCACTTGCGACCGACCAGTGTCTGGCACGTCACAAGTTCTTTTTATTTTAATTATTAATTTACTAGCATTGTCACTTTCACTATTAATCACTTGCAACTTTTCACCTTTTTTGTCTTTCTTTTTCTTTCGTTTCTCTCCCTTCTGCTTTGCTTTCTTCTTCTCCTCCTTTTCCTTCTCCTCCTTTTCCTTCTCCTCCTTTTCCTTCTCTTCCTTTTCCTTCTTCTCCTTTTCCAACGCCACCGCCTTGGTAGCATTGTATTTCACTACGTCCCTCAACACCACCCTCAATTCTGCTTCGTCTTCTTCGTCTTCTTCGTCGCTGTCGAAACCGGCCATCACGAGACGACGGTATTTCATGCTCTCGCGGCGTAAATCCTCGAGGCTGGGTTTGGGGAGGGAGCGTTTCTTAGGTGGGCGGCTGGAGTGGGGGTGGTGCTCGGTGGAGGGGCCCGGCTGCGGGGAGAGAGCCCTCGGCGGCGTGGGCGCTCGCAGCGGGGGCGAGGGACGGCGTGGGGCCGGAGGAGGCATCTGCTGCCGCGGCACCTGCTGCACAGCCGCAGTGGCGCCACCCAACTTTATCTTCAATTTAGGAGCGACCGGCGACGTGGCACTCGCTCGGCTCGTCGACGCGGTCGCTGTTATTTTAGTAGTAGTGCGTCCTCTACGCTTTTGCGTTCCCGATGTGGTCGCGAAGGTCGACAGCTTGACATCGTCGGACGTGTCGACATCATCGTTCATACTCACTTCGAGATGTCTCAATTCCCGTGAGAGGCCGCTGGTCGTCTTGCGTTTCTTTTTCTCGGCCGGTGTATCGTAGTCATCCCTGGTGGGTATGCAGGTCATGGAGGCGACCGCCTTAGGAATGGTGATGACGGTGCGCATGAGAGGCAAAGGCACAGGTTGCGGCGGGACCACCGCGGGGAACGACGACGGATCGACCATGTTCATATCCTGCGTCTGGTACTGGCGCAAGAGTTCCTTCTTACGCATGCGCCTCAGGTTGGTCGAGCCTCCGATGACGGTGGAGGCCGCCACCGTTTGCACTGCCGTGTGCACTTCCTGCACAGGCGCAGGCGGCGGCGGCACTACAGGTTGCGCGGAACAACTCGCCGAGTAGTGGGCATAGTTGGCGTCCAGGAAGGGCCCCTTTATTTTCACTTTGAGTTGGTTCCTTGAGTCCGAAAGTGCCATTACCTTGGGTAGCTGATGAGCGGGTGGAGGCTCCCGCGGCGGTGGCTCCGGAGCTCGGGGGGCAGGGTTGCTCGGCGACCCTTCAGGTCGGTTGCTCGTCATGAGTTTATTTATCTGTTTCTCTATATCCTCTTCAATATCTGCCATATGTTGATCAGCTGATCCACTTGAGAATACCATTAAGTTAGAAGTAGGATAAGACTCTGTTGTTGTGTGTACTGGATTCTCGAAAGGCTGATAGGTACGCATATCGACAGGACCTGGTAATAAAGGGACTACTCGCGAAAAGCCCGGTCCAGACTCTTTGCTCGTCGGAGACGAGTAAGGATCGGGACTGGGCGGTAAGATATCCTCGATACCGGTTGGCGGTGGTCTCTTATTGGATGCGGGAGAACTAACACCACGTGGGGACTGTGACGAGTCTTTATACGAATGTTCGGATTTTCTATCGTCTCTAACGTCTACAGATTTACCCTTGTCACGAAGCGTTTTAAGGTTGACACCATCATTACCTACTTCTTCGTTGAAGTCGTAAACGGTTCCTACAAGCTTACTTTGAATCGAGTTACCGAGATAGTCTACGGGAGGGAAACCTTGAGCGCGACTTTTAGACCTACCACGACCTCTTTGATTTTTATTACTTCTGTTGCTTGGGCGCTTACTGCCTTTGGGTTCACCCTGTTTGGGCGATATGCCGGGACTCTTACCTGGTGACTTACATGGAAACTTGATAGGCTTGCTTAGTTTCGGTGGCGATTTAGATTCTTGTGGGTGTAAATTGATAATAGCATCATTACTGTCATTAGACATCTTAGTTGGAGGTCTTGTATTGCTGTTAGTATCGAGGGAGTCCACACTTATACTGGGGCTCGAAGCTACGTGCATCGAAAACTTGTCACTCCCGGTGACATCGATGTCTTCCATCGATGGAGAATCCATTGGTTTTGGTGTAGGTGGAGCGATCATAGCTGTAGTTAGTGCAATGTTCTGCGACGATGTTGAAAATGACAACGGGAATTGTGTTGTAGGCAAACGAGGAGTTGTGTGTCCTGCGTAAGGAACGAATAACGGTCCAGGTGACGGCAATGGTAGTTGAGAGCCACAAGGCCCCGTGAACAATGGTAAGGATCTTAAGAACGGAGATGCATCCGGCGGATAAGTGCTATATTGGTTCAAAGGCATAGATGGCTCCACGGGTCTCGAATAAGCAGGGATAGGTGGATATGCGTCTATATCTGGTAGCAAATTCGTTGGACGAGAGTTAATCACATTCAAACGTGACTTCAAATTTAGCTTTTGCGAGCATACTGATGCTTCTGAATTAGTGCTGGAGGCCGACGAACGTCGAGTGGCAATCTTGCTCTCTTGCCACTTCTCCTGGGTAATATAGGGTGATGATATAGTTGCACAATCTGAGTGGATCATAGAGTCATGGTTCTCATAATTATGAGGCTCCATGGTATCCTGGTCGTTATCACCTTGAACGGAGTGATCGACAACAGACAGCTGAGATTGTGAGTCGTCACTTTGTTTAGATAAAGATATGGTGTCTGCTACTTCAGAGCGCGCGTCACATTGCATACTAGACGGCTCTTTCACATCGTCAGTGTACGTATTTTCATACTTTCGATCATTCACAGCATGATTCTGCAAATCGACGTGCGACGCCGGAACGTTCGGCCAGACATCACTACTAGTCATAGGTAAAGGCTGATGGTAATTCTTGTCATCAGTAACCACGTTACGAGTTGGTAGATGTCTCTCAACTGATTCTGAACGCGATATGTGGTTAACAGGAGTCTGCACTAGTTCATTTGGTGGGGAACGCTCAGTTTGTACGACATGTGCCTCAGGGATAGAAACAGCTTTAGCCGGTGGTTGTTCATGATCATTATTTACAGCGTTAGAAAGTTCGTTGATATCCTCTTGAGTATTGGCACCATCGTCATGGAGCACAATAGGCTCATCCTGAACCGAGTTCTCGACCGGTATTTTCTTGAGCTGCATTCTGAGTCTGTCGACTAGATTCAGTGTCTCTTGGACACCTTGTTCTTTAGAATCCTCTTTGAAAAAGAACTCAGGGTAAGTGACAAATGGTTTGATAATGTCATCGTGGTTGAAACCTTCATCGACGGCCATCATTTCAAAATCGAACAGTTCGTTTTCTTTCGATTGGGGTGAGAACATTCTTTTTGCATATGGGTTCATATTAGAAGGTATCTTGGCACTCTTGGATATCTCTACGCCCTGCACATGACTAGTGTCATGAGGGATATAATTCGTATCCCCTGGACGCTTTCTGATATTTTTTGGAATCGCATCACCTTCCAAATGTTCAATACTTATTGTTCTGGCGTCCATCGGTGTCTTTGGCGATTTGATCATAGTGTTCTCATTCAGATTAGCCTGTATTTTAGCTATCATTTTAACGCTACTCTTGTCCGTGAAATCGGCATCATCAATACCCTTATCGTCAGTCACATATTTCTCGTTACCACCTGGCTTCTCTACGGCAGGTGGTATAGCATTGGGACTGGGAGCCTTCGGCAGCCAATGTTTGTCTTTGTCATGATAATCTGCATTAATACTAACTGGACTTTTCTTATCCTCCACCTCGTTCACCGGCTCCTTTATCTCAATGGGATCTTCACGTAGGCTCTTGACTGGCGATAAGCTAAGTTTCTCTTTTAAAGCAGTTGTCTCTAGCTTACTACTAATCCTACGGTCTCTCTTGATAGGAGTAAGTACTTCGTCGACAGGTAGTTTCTCTTTTGGAGCATGCTCTTTAACACTTATTCGTCTGTTGGGCAGCAGTAATTTTGGCTTCACTTCGGTACTCTTTCTTGGGCTTTTCTTGTTAACTGTTGGTGATATGTTCTCCGACGTCTCACTTGGCAATATGCTATCTTTATTCCTATCCTTGCTCTTCTCTTTGTCCCTATCCTTACCTTTGTCTTTGTCATTATCCTTAGCCATGTCTGCAACAGGATCGCTATGGTGTTTTGCAGTCTTAGCGGGTTTCGACTTAACATCGTTCTTCGGTATTTCGATAGTGGCAGTCTGAGGTTTTGTTCCTTTATTTATCTCCTCGTCCGCTTTCCGCTCCGAAGCTGAAAGTTCACTGGGCTGGCTGGCCTCTTTCGGAGTTTTATTGGGTCCAAGGACAAAACCGGAGTCGTCTTTAGATGGTTTTCTAAGTCTGGAATCAGACTTATTAGGCATATTTCCTCCTGCAGTAACGCTTCTGGTCCGAGCACGTGTGGCAGCACGCGTATCATTGGGTCGGCTAGATTCCTCTCCTTCAAGAGTCGGCGATACCCCACACTCGGACCGCCGTTCGGAAGTTTTAAGCTTCTTGTCTGGGGCCTTGCGAGGGGACGCATCAGTTGAGATACTCTTAACTTTTCGCCGACGTCGCGGTCGTTTAGGGTAGGGACTACCTGATCTTGATCCTTCGGATTCCTTCGAGCTGTCAGAAGAACTTGAGGCGCTAGTTGAAGACAGTGGTCTTGACACCTTGTCGAGAAAGGGCAAGTCCACTGTCGGTCTAGAACCCGGAGGGGAGAATATTGACGGCTGTCTTATAGGTTTGATCTCTCGCGCTTTGGCCGTAGGTTTCATACCGGGCCTATCTGGCTCCTCTTCGGAACTAGACGACGAGGAATAGCTACTACTACTAGAACCCGATGACGAGGTAGAGCTTTCTTTCTGCGCTACTTTTGTACTCTTTAATTCCTCTCTTTTACTCTGCGGGGATTTGATTGGGTCAGATTTTTCATCTTTCTTCTTTTCATCGGTCTCGGAAGGCATTATCTTAGTGCCCAGCCCACTCTTGATGTGCGCTGCAGCTTTTTTAGCAGCTTGTCTTTGTGGGACATATGCAATGGGTTCTTTTTCTAATTCTTTTGACTTTTTTCTGCCTGGTTTAATGTGATTATCCTTTATTTCCTTTTCTTTCGCCGGTTGGCTAATCGGTTTAGGTGGACACTTAGTCTTGGTATCATCACCGCTAGTATGTTTTTCGGGGACTGGGTTAGAATCTTCTTTTTTGACAACAGTTGTTGTAGAACGCATATTCTCTGAAGCCTTCTTAGCGGCTTGTCTCTGAGGGACAATTAAGTCCGACGGATGGTCCTTTTGTTTTGAATGTTTAATATTCTCTTTATTTTTGGCTTCATCATCCGATTCTGGCACTTTCTCGCCTTTAACAGGACTTACCTTTTTATTGGAAGGTTTTCTTCCTCTCTTTTTGGAAGCAGGTTTCTCCTGTACCACCACAGTTGGTTTCTTTTCAGGCTGAGTAGGAATGAACTCTTTCATGGCAGCTTTAGTCCTGGGCAGAGATTGCTGCGAATCATTTTCATGTGGCGATTTTTCGGATTTCATTTTATCAGCCTTTTTATCTCTATCAGTCTTCTTTTCAACTTTGACTTTCTTCTCTGTATCTGACTTCGCATCTTCGCTGCTGTCTGAGTAGATATCGACAGGGAACTTGTTATTTTTAGTTAATCTGATTGGAATAAAATCATCGCTATCAGTGCCTGATTGAAGTTTTAGGCCGGCAGCAGTCATCTCTTTCTCCATTTGCTGCAATGTCTTACTGCGCGAACTATCTTTCTTTATCTTACTCTTCAATGTCTCATCTTCGCTACTACTTTCAATAAGCGCTTTAGACACCACCTTCTTCTTTTTCCTCTCGGGCTTTTTAGGAGACCTCTTCCCTTTAACAACCTTCGGTGATACCTTTTTCTTCGGCGAGGTAACTGTTTTCTTTCCCTCATCATCAGTACTAGAAGCAATAGCTTTTCTGAGTCGACTAGTTCGAGTCATTTCTGGCGCGCTTTCTTCGCTGGACAGACCGCTATACATGCTACCACTCCGTCGCGATCCGTTGACGTAATGTTTCTTGTATGGATTGCCCGATTTTGAACCTCTGACTAGACCATTGCGATCTTTCTTATTATCGTCTCCAGACTCTGGCGGCGCAATGCGCGCGAGAAGATCAGCGAAGTCGTTCTTATGGTCGGGAGCACCGGGGTGTGAATATAGTCTATCATATATTGAAGGACCATGATTAGCCTCGATGATAGCTGATAACTCTTGTTGTGGTATTGTTGCTTCAGCAGATGACAGTACGGCAACTTGTTTGTGAAACGTTTGTTCTCTCATACGGAAAAACGAACGGGACAGCTTTTCTCTCCTACTGACCATGTAACACAGATTGCGGACTCTCTCGAGATCTTGCCGCAGCTGAACGAACATTTTCATCTTATCAAGGTCGGCCTGTTCCTGTCTATGAGTCAACAGCTCTGTATCATCAGACTTTGGCGGCAGTAAAGGCCTATTATGACCCGCCCGCCTTTTTAACTTCCAGTAGTTATAAATGTAATTAATGGCGTCCTGATCGACGTCCAGCAGATGCGTACTAATATCTTTGACACTGACGTGCTTATCAAACTCCCTCTCTATCTCTTGTAGACGAGCAGCACGCGCTTGTGTCTTCTCTTCTGAGGTCATATCTTTCCTACGCTTCTTCTTGACCTCTTCTTCCTCCGAACCAGAGCCTTTCTTTTCATGTTTCTCCTTTTCCTTCTTTTTCTGATTTTGGCTATGTCTTTGACAGTAAGATCTTAGTTTCACACCGTCTTCTGCATTTTCATCTTCAATGATAGCGCGCATTTCAAGTGAATGTTTAAACGCACACGTGACATGGTAAGCTATTTTACAAGTTTTTACCGAACACTGAATACATGCCCCTTTACGATTACGACAGAGAACGCAAACAAGAGACCAACGCGAAGCAGGTATCGATGATATCTTAGTGATAGGCTCCATAATCTGTGCGCAGCCTATCGAGACTTCAGGAATCCACAACACACAACTCACATGAGCCCATTTACGACAAGTAGGCGTACTTTTCATAGCTCCCCCGTGGTTGGGGCACAGAACACACGTTGGCCTGACACCGTTCCCGCAAGGACGACATAGCCACTGGCCTGTAAACAAAAACATATGTGTCATACTAGATATAGTACAATTTGCCTACAGGGCTAAGTATTGTACTTCTGCACTAAGCCATAATATTACTACGGCTTGACAAATTATACAGGGTGTCGACGTCACGCCGAAACCGGGTGATAGGCCAAGTCATAATACTCGTAGTTATTAAAAAATATAGCAATTAAAAAAACGAGAACATCTACACCTTGTGATGATCTTTTTACTCCCTGACTTGGTCTATCACCCGGTTTCGGCTTGACGTCGACTTATGGGACACACTGTATACACAAAAACCTCGAGAACCACTCTGCCTATTAGTGAAAACCGCATCAAAATACGGAACGGCGACTTTGTTTTATACTATGACAACGATTGTACATACTTATGGATTTTTTTTTTAGATCCGCGGCCCGAGCCCGCCCGAGCCGAGCGCCTCCGTAAGCACTGAAAGAATTCTCAATGGCCCCCGGAGCACGTTGGCCACACGTGTGGCCGCTGCGAGGTGGTCGGGCGTTACCCCGCATCTTTGGGGTCGGGTTTTATCCGGTGTCGGTGAGTGAAGGCGTGCGTGGGGTGAAGCCACACAGCACGCAGCCCTTCTAGCCTGCTTCTGGAAGGACGGTGGGTTACTAATCCATCGTCCTCAGACCCCGATCATGGAGGTCGATATTCCTGCGCGTAGTCACGTCTGCGACGCCCTCGCCACACACTTTGAAACTCAGCGGGGAGGGTACGCTCCCTC
The DNA here is from genome assembly GCA_963556515.1 of Nudaria mundana. Classification (NCBI taxonomy): domain Eukaryota; kingdom Metazoa; phylum Arthropoda; class Insecta; order Lepidoptera; family Erebidae; genus Nudaria; species Nudaria mundana. Next base: position 2,552,499 of record OY748286.1, read on the forward strand.
ACCCTACCGGCCGCCTCCTTCACGAACATTACCTGCTCGCGGAAGGAAACAGCCGCATTCTACTGGCTCCCGCTAGAGACCATAGCTTCTAGCATGGTCCCCAGCGAGCCTCTAGCTAGTATCTAGACCCAGGCCCACAACGAGGTCCCGGCGCTGACTCACCCACGCTGAGCATTCCACCACCGTGAGGAATGCCGTCTCTGCGCCGGAAGTCTCGCAGTGTTGACACGCAGGACCTCACGATGCATGCGAAACAGATACTCACCGAAGTTTCCGTGCCCGGTGATGATCTGTGTCGCACAATACGTGGTGACCTCACGTATCGTGCTGCCTCTGAAGCCACTCCTTCATGATCGGTATCACCGCCGCGATGGTGGTGGTTGCCCACTTTGGTTGCTCAAGTCGCTTCTGCATGTCTCCATGAGATCCTGGCGGAGTTGGGACCGCTGAGCCTCATTTCTCGAGAAAACCGGCCTGTGGTCCCGCACCAGCGCCTCCTTGTGCCATTGGAATAATGACGCAAGGGCTCTCGCTTCCAGGTCCCATGGAGAGGTCGCAGCTAGAAGACAAGCAGCCTCTAGGGAGATCGTGCGGTACCCTCTTATTGTCCTGATGGCCAAGGTCCTCAACTCAGATCTCTGTAGTATAGAAGCGTTATTGGCCGTCAGTCTCGCCTCCCGTACGGGAGCTCCACACGATCCCCAGGTACAGTCTCCTGCAGGAAGCGTTAGGTCCCTTTAAGTTGGGCATCAGTCGCGAAAGCGCGGCTGTTGCCCCCGTCTGTTTGGGAACCAAACTTCGGAAGTGTGTATTTTAAACTTAAGGCAAACGACTCTTTTATGCGATTATTGAGATATATCATACCTCGGGTAATAAAGAGGTATGTATATATCTCAATAACCGCGTAAGACCCGTTTGTCTTAACTTATAATGTGTACAAAATGCGAAAGTTTAAAAAAGTATTCGGAGTCCGAAGTCCACCGGCCATCGAGTACGAGCCCCAGATACTTAATTGAGGGCTCGATGCCAATGCTAACGCTATAGTTATGATTACTTATGGCCTGACTGACCGACATTTAACTGAGTGACTGCCATAGTTTCTTGTTTAAGTGACATTTAAGTTTTTTGCTTTCAAGTTGTATATTATATACAAAACACTGGTCAAAAGCCTATTAAGAAACGACCGGACTCATAAAGGATCCAATAATGAAACAACCGAACGCCATTATCGCTATGATCATGTCAAGTGAAGGTTCAAATGAATCTATTTGATAAATTGGAAGGTTGATTTGTAAGATGTATAAACATTTGTTTCAAATAGTGGCATTCAGTTAAATCGTGTCCTTAATAGAATTTTGTGTGTCGCCGTGGACTTACGCTCACGGCGACACAAAATTCTATTGGATCTTAGGATCCTGGTGGGGCCATATTTACACCCGCTTAGATTATAAATTGCGAGTGAAAATCGTGAATGTTTATATATTAGATCCATATCTTCGTTGTTCCAATCATGGGACTAAAGTAGACATTTCCACTATACGAGTATAATGGTCGTCGTTACAAAGCCTTAAACATACGAGTACCGATGCGGTATATTTAACTATTTGGACTTTATTTTCATGATGTTAATGTATAATATTACTATTGTCACCTTAAATCCTTATCCCTGGCGATCTCAATAATGGGCTTCGGGCATAGTTTAATGAAATTAGGAAAAAAAACAACTCACCGTCTGGTATTACTGTGATGCCGTAACATGCTTGATGTACACAAATGTTGCAAGAATCACAGAATACCATTTCATTGCCATCCTCAGAGTCCGGTGATCTGCACACGTCGCAAATAACATTTTCATCGTACTCTATACCCAGACCTTCCTCAGATTTGATTATTGCCTGGATTTTGTCCCATGTTCGAATCTATAAACGGAGGAAGAACATAGAAGCTCAGTACAGGAAACAGACAAGAGAAATATCAATAACAGTGTTACCAGGCGTGTGCCAGCGATGTGTATGGCATCGCTATAATATCGCATAAAAATGTGTGCTTTTTAATATCTTTATCAACTAAACTGATGGACACATAAATTACGTGGTCTACCTTCAAGACGACTTAACTCTAGAGACGCAATAGACCGGTTCGAATTTCTAGCAATCGTTCGTTAATTTAAGTTTTCCCGCACCATTGCAATCTGGGCGGCCTTTTTGGACGAAGTATCCACATGTTATGATTTGTAAACTTTTTTTGATCAATCAAAAAAAGACTACCTACCCAGACTCCTATTGGTAACAATAATTCAATTTGACAAAGAAAAATAGAAATCTGCTTTAATTTAAAACTTAAAACAAATTGCTAATAATAATACGTGGGTAATAATAACAAGATTGTTTTGTGCGCTGATGATACTTCTCTTATCTTTACAATTAAAAGACAACTGGGTAAGGATGACGACGTGAACAATGCAATCTTAAATGTAGTTCGTTTGTTTGATACGAATAATCTTAGCCTTAATAATAAAAACACCAAATGCATTAAATTTACCTTGCCTAATGTACGACAGGTAGAAACCGACGTTCAACTTAATGGACAGAGGTTGGTACTCGTCGAATCTACAACGTTCCTAGGTCTAGCAATCGATGCCAAACTACAGTGGTGTCCTCATATTTATAAAATAGCGGGTAGGTTGAGTTCTGCTGCTTATGATGTATAGATAGGCATTTGACTGACATAGATACAGCTAGGATAGTTTATTTCAGCTACTTCCACAGTATTATGACTTACGGCATTCTACTGTGGGGTAATACCGCAGACATAAATACCTTTTTTGTTTTACAAAAGCGAGTGGTAAGAGCTATCTATAAATTAGGGCCAACTACATAATTGCGTGATAAATTCAAAGAGATAGGCATTCTAACTGTTGCATCCCAATATATTATTGAGAACCTCGAGTATGTTCACAAAAAATTGCATAGCTTTGCTAAACTGAGTGACAACCACAATATCAACACTAGACAAAAATAATCTCGCTGTCCATCGTACGAGATTGCTAAAGATCGGTGATTCTTTCCATGGTAACTGTATATGTTTTTTACAATAGACTACCTAATGAAGTAAAAAGTTTACCATTAAATAAGTTTAAAAAAAAATATTAAAACCAAATAATGTCGAAAAGGTTACTACACAATTAATGATTATTTGGTTCATGAAGAGGCTTTTTTTTTTCTTTTTTAGTTCCGCGGCCGCGGGTCGGGATGAGAATCCCGCGTCGTTGGGGTAGGGTTTTATCCCGCGTCAGTGAGTGAATCTGGTTGCGTGCTATGGGGCAAAGGCCCCGCAGTACGCAACCCTTCTAGCCTGCTTCTGTAAGGACGAAGGGTGGCGATCCCGCCGTCCTCAGGCCCCGATCATGGAGGTCGATGGTCTTGGGCGTAGATGAGTCTGCGGGGCCCTCGCCGCTGACTACGGAACTCGGCGGGGAGGGTACGCTCCCTCTCCCTCTCGGCCGCCTCCTTCGCGAGCACGACTTGCTCGCAGAAGGACACGGCCGCGTTCCACCTACTCCCAGCTACTACACTGAAAACGTGATTGCCCCTATACAAATTTGTACTTTTTGTAAACCTTAGACCAAAAGGCGTCGATTGGTAAGAAAACAAAATTTATGCGATTGGGCTATTAATTGTTATAAGCAAATTAATTTGTTAAGTGATAATAAGTTGGTTTTTATATTGGAAAATGATTTCTAAGGGTAAAACGGGCAAAATAGAACACTTTTTACTTTGTGTTTTATTTTCGAAAAAAACGCGTTTTAAAAAAGTTACAACCATTTTAAAGCGCAAAAATGATCACATTCAAAATTTTTTATCTCGGCGAGTTTTGATCGAATTCAAGAAAATTAAATTCTAAAGTTTGATGCAGCAGTTAATAAGTTATAAGTTAACAGTTCGTTAAAAATCGTCCTAGAAACACCCACCACTTACACCGATTGACTGCAGCTGCATGGGAACTACGCGTTATTTAACACCAGTTAAGACGTAGTACGTGATATTTCGCTAAGTCGGCGGTATGATCTTGTTCAACGACTGATAGAGGGAATCTTGCTGAAGTGAGCTTACTTATTCCACTTCTACACTTTTTTGTTATTAAAGTTCGCCTTCACTGACCTTGCATGTAGTAGCAAAGTGAGATAGCAAACATTCATTGAAGGCTAGCGTGTAATTATACCTACATGTGAAAAAAACACTCAGAAATTTTTTTTTCGCCATTCCTCTACCGTAGGTCAGATAAGGAAGACAACGTTCGTATCAATAAGTAATAAGTAAAGATACAGAAAAGTGTAATGTTTCTACATAAAATCACAAAATCAAATTAAAGGCGAATAACCATTTTCCATAAACAGCTGGCATGTTTTCTTTTCGCTAAAGGAGGTTTGAGGACTGTACGAGATATCAATTGCCGAAAAAGCTAAGTAACGTAAGTAATTAATTAATGGATAGGAGTATAATTAATTGTAGTAGTGATAGTAGTTTAATTACACTTAATTAGTAATTTAATTAATTAATTTAATTTAATTTAATTAGTCTAACTACAGAACTTCGATATCGCCCATGGGTTGTGAAGGTCAGATGGCAGTCGCTTCACGGAAAATATCGAAGTTCAGCCGAATCGCAGTTAGACTGGAAATCCGACCCCAACTGAGTTGGGAAAAGGCTCGGTGAATGAATGATGAGTGATAGTAGTTTAATTAATTGATAAATCATGCCAATAGGTATTTAAAACCTAAACCTTCTTAAGATACGAAATCAATGCTACTGCACGTATTTTGACTACCATCCGCATTGAAATCTAAATTTAGTTAAAGAGGAACCTTGCAAGAATATATGTAGTAACATTAACTTGCGAATTTCGGTCAGAATGCGATACTTGCCTCAATCTAGAATATCAATAGGGTACCTACTCCGTCAATAAGGTGTGCCTAAGTGTACAAATGCCGTCTAAACCCGGTCTAGTCTTTGGTAAACATAAAGCTAAGCCCTAAGCACTATGTAACCACCACGAGAAACCTAAACCTTTGACGTAGTATACGAACTACATACTTTAAAAGTAAGCAGAGTAGTACGTGCACATTCACTCTCATGCAAATAATATCACTTATAGTACTAGATCCCACTGCAGAATATTGCGCTCATCGAGTATTTGCTGAAAACTAAATTTTTACTCATATTTATGATTAGGAGAATATATACCTACTAGGTTGCCTATAAAAATGTATTCAATATTCTCCTAATCATAAATATGAGTAAAAATTTAGTTTTCAGCAAATACTCGATGAGCGCAATATTCTGCAGTGGGATCTTAGACTATTACTTTAAAGCCTGGTTTACACGTGTTTAATTGTCAAGTAATAGCTAAATTTTAATTAACTTAATTTCAAGTAAGTGTTGACACGTAACAAAAAAATTAACAATTAACGTTAGTTAACAATTTATAAGTTAACTTTCTAATAATATGTTCCTGAATTTCAAAGCAATGAGTTTGCTTAAACTATTCTTAAAATATTTAGATAAAATATTTAAATCAAATAAAGTGAAATGTCATCGGCAGGAAAGGACAATATAAAGTTTGTAACGCGACACTTCTACGAGTATAAGCGTTATGTCTGCTCCATTGCAATTAGCTAGACGGTTGGCCGGGAGAATCTGACACCGCATTGGAGCACACCGCGCTATTAAATTAGAATTGTTTTAGTCCAGAATATTGTCGTTCACCAAGGTCAAACTATTAGAGAGCTCGGAGGCCATTGAGTTATCAGATAATTGAATCTACTCGTCATATAAAAGATATCTAGACCAGATTTAAAGATAGGAAACATCTTCAAGTTGAAATTGCAAAGAATTGAAACATTCAGTATCTAACTTATATCTAACCAATCGGTGGTTTCGCCATTAGGTCATAAATGCAAAAATTTCATCATCAATTACCCCCAATTTAATTATCTACAATGTTTTACCGATAGACAAGCTACCCTAAAGTATAAATATGTCACCCATTTTACCTAATTATCACTTATTTTTCGATCTCTTTGAAGTGAACACATCATTACGTTGCGCTCGCCTTATCAGTAACTCATTAGCACTACTGTTTGTGTAACTGTGAATTCTCAGACTGCATTACTTTTGATTGGTGTTTGTGAAATGGATTTCCAAGATCAAGGTATGTTATTACTAATTAGTTATCTTTTTAAGTTTTGTTTTACTTATTATGGCGTTTACATGCTACGCCAAACAGTATTTCTACCAAATTTCTATTTTATAGTTGACTTCACATAGACCTACAAAAAATTTCAACCATAATCGAATACTCTCACATATCTTATATTAAAGATTGAACTGTCTTTTTTGAAAATATAACAGGTTATTTTTTGCGCCCTTTTGCATCTTTATTTGCTATATAGGCTCTACGACTGCGTAGGTTAGTCTACGAAACACATGTAAATTATTAATGTTTTTTTTTTCAGGTACTTTGATTAAATGATCTTTCTCAAGGATGTATTTCTTTGAGATTTGGTCTGCCATAGCTGGAACTATTTCTCAGAAACATCAACACGTGTTGGAAACTATTCTATCGTTACTGGAAGAGGTCGAAAATGTAGACATTAGGAACTTAGATAGTAAGATACTAATTTATGTAAAAGTCTTGATAGATTTTGGAAAATTGTCTCTAGAAGTAAATCAAAATTTTTGCAAAAGTACTCAGATTGGTTAAATGAAGATGAAGAATGAGAAGTGCAATCAAGAAAACGCGAACCAGCCCGGACCATCTTGCGAACGCGGACGGTCCCAGGAAAGTTTTTTCTAATTTGTCTAAGCGCTCGAAACGTAGAAGATTGGCAGAATTATCTCAAGTAGATGACGCTGCTGTGAATGCGCTACTCAATATGTCCGATACGTCTAATACTAGCTTAAGTCTGAATATAAATGCGGACGAGGTCTTATCCCTTTTTGTTGAGGCTAAGTTGACGAAGCATCAGTATTTATTAATTAAGAACTTCATTAACAATAAAACTGCATGTGACATTTACTGGAACTTACTGGAAATTACTGGATTAAATAAAGATTTGATTGAACGTTGTTCTACAATTTTGCAAGCTTTGTCCTCTGGGTTTTAATATAGATTCGGATAAATTCAATGAATATTCTTTGGAAACCGCTCGACTTTTAATTCAAGAATATCCGTGGTATAATCTCCCAGTTTCCGTTCAAAAAGTCCTCGTTCATGGTTCTGAAGTAGCACAGTATGCTTTGTTATCTACCGGGGACTTACCCGAAGAGGCAGCAGAATCTAACAACAAAAATTATAAGGCTTTGAGACGGGATCACACGAGAAAAATGTCGCAAGTACTTACGAATACGGACTTACTTAACAGACTTTTACTCAGCTCAGACCCATTCATTACTGGTCTTCGGAAACTTCCCCGTAAGAAAAAGACAGGTTTTAGATTTATTAAGAATTTAGTTTTAATTGAAATTAGGCTGGTTGTTGTAGTGATTTAGCTAAGTTGTGGTTATGATGACGTTTGTAAATAAATTGTAGTTTTAGTTTTCTTGTCTTTTGTTGTACATAATATGTATAATATATAAAAGAATACATTGTAACGATAACCCCTTCATAAACGGCGTTAATATCATATACAGATATATTTCCGAACGAGGGAGAATAAATCTCAAATATTGAGTATTAAAATTTTTATTCAACAGTATATATTGTACAGTTTATTGTATATAATGTAAGAACCCCTTAGAAAAAATCCCATTAACAAATTTAATAAAGTAAGGTATTTATGACCGCGCTTGTTCGGCGCTTGGACCACCGTTATGGTAGAGGTTAAAATTGTTTGTAAGTAGGGTAGCTTTGCTTCAGAAAATTCATTCAGTAATATGCATGAAATAATCTAATACTACGTATAATATATATAATATCTTTGCTAATATACAAAAAAATTGGTTAAATTAGCAAAGATATAAAAAATCGGTTAAAACCGGCCAAGTAAAATAGGGTTCCGTAGTTACACATGAAAACCTCTATAACTACTGAACTAACAGAGTCATACCATCCGTTATAGTTTTCCTTTAAATTCATTATGAATTACGAGGGTGGATTGAAAAGTAGTCGGCCTAACACTGATCCATTTAGTTCAAAAATCAAATCTACCCACATTATTTAGTTCAGTTCAGACCTGTTAATTGTGTGGAGTTTGAAACGTGTGCGATAATTAGTTTTAATTTTATGAATTTATTAACAAAGCAATCTGACATCATTTCCGCAAATGGAGCAAATCGAGCAGCGTGCCGTCATTAAGTACCTCCATAAGAAGGGGCTGTCATCAAAAGCCATCCATGATGATATGGTCAGTACATTAGGGGATTGCGCTCTTTCATATTCATCCGTCAAAAAATTGATAGCAGAATTCAATCCTGGTGGAGAGAGTGTGAAAGACGAACCCCGCTCTGGAAGGCCTTTGACGTCCACTACTGACGAAAATGCTAAAAAAAAACTCGACTTAATTATGGGAGACCGCAGATTGAAAATTAGAGAGATAGCCGAGATTATAGGCATCTCTTATGAACGTACTCAAAACATAATAGTCAACGTGTTGGGTTTCCACAAGGTGTCTGCGGGGTGGGTTCCGCGACTGTTTTCAGTTGAGCAAAAAAGCATGCGATTGACTATTGCACGCGACTGTTTCGAGTTATTTGAAGCTTGAGTTATTTGTTACTATGGACGAAACATGGGTTCATTACTGTACACCGGAAACAAAACAACAATCAAAACAGTAAAAGACCTGGTTCACCACCCCCCAAAAAGGCTAAGTCGATTTTGTCGGCAAGTAAGGTGATGGCTTCAGTATTCTGGGACTCGAAGGGTGTGATTATGGTCGATTATCTTGAAAGGGTTCAGATTATAAACTCTGATTATTACTGCACCTTACTACGTCGTTTACGAGAGGAAATAAAAGAAAAACGTCCAGGAACGATTAGAAAAAAAGTCCTGTTTCATCAAGATAACGCTCGTGTTCACACGTATGTCCAATCAATGGCAGAAATTCACAACTGTGACTTTGAACTGTTACCGCATCCACCTTATTCACCTGATCTGGCACCGTCAGACGTTTTTCTGTTCCCTAACCTAAAAAGCACTTGGGAGGTCAAACATTTTTGACAAATGACGAGGTCAAAGCAGCAGTAGATGCATATTTTGACTCTAAGGAAGAATCTTTTTTTTTTCAACGGGCTAAATTCTTGGAAGGGAAATTGGCAAAAGTGCATTGAACTTGATGGTGAATACATTGAAAAATAAAAATATACATATTTCATTTATTATGTATTTATTTACTTGGTTAGGCCGATTACTTTTCAATCCACCCTCGTATTTAGAAATATATAAGTATGTTTGTCAGTCGTCTAGATCCCATAGCACAAGCTTATATTAGCTTAATTTGTTAGATATAATTTGATTAATAGGCTAGATGACGTCGTGTTAGAATGTCCAAAAAATATTTATAATTTATTTATTTATTACTGAGAGGATACAGGGAAATACTAAATATATTTAGGCTGCACCAAATTTCAAAAAACATGCATGCATGCATGCGTGTCAAATTAATTTCAGTAAAGGTTTGGCATGGCAAGGCATTGTAATGCCACTTACGTTATTATTTCCAACGGGGACGCCGGCAACCGGACGGACGACCCGCGACGAATGCGACTTACATACGCAGGAAAGTTTTCACCTCAATCGCAAACCGGGAAGTGTGTTAAATTTAACTTGCAAGATTTGATTGCACACGGACCTTGCACATGTAAATAAAAGCTTGTAAAAAGGACCGAATCCAGAAAAATATATAATTCGTTGTAGATCACCTAAATTTGGTTTTGCGTTGATTTTCGCATCGTTGCGTAGTTGGCCATTCTAAATTGAAGTGTGAGTTTTGTTTATTGAATAACTAGTTTTTTTTTTCTATAGCAAGATTCAATTGTATTCAATTAATTTGTGTATACTGTATAGTAATAAATTGTACCAACCCCACATGTCATTCTTTATGGGTGCTACTGTTGTATGCGTAGCCTGACGCGAACTTTAAATCACAGTATTTGTTTTGTTAATTAAAATCACAAAAATCGTTTTGTTCAAATATAGCTTGCTAGCCATATTTGAACAAAACGGAACCTTGCCAGGTTCCATTAAAATGTTGTAATCAAACTGACCTGTTTAACAAATAAGACCAATGTGACCAAAAACAGAAAAAATAACTAAATATTTGAGATTCGTGAAAAATAGTCTACAAAACAAAAATATGTAAGTATGTTCTAATTTTAGAATGGACGCGTAACTTAACGAATTTCTTTTATACGAAATTTCCCATAAGCCACAAGAGAGCGACCCCTACTAACATGACTAACTAGGCAGAGGCATATTAAACACCCACTTTTCGCCTGTAGGTTTATTTATACAATCTGGTCTTTAGGTACGGATTCGTTCGCTAGGTGACATTCCGAGAATAGCCTTTTCCAGAGAAAGTCTTCGACATAGCATACGAGCGAGTCGCCTACGAAAGGTTCCTTACGTGATTACCCAAAGAGAAAGTGGTGTCTGACGTTGATGGTAGTGAGGTAGGTGCCTCTACCAGTGAATAGAACTCATATCATTGATATTTTGATCGTACTAGTCTATAGTGGTAACTGAAACTAATTTTTACCGACGTTGTTCAGGGTGTCGTAAGTACCTGGTTCTCAAGAGTCGTTTGTTCGAGTTTGAATTTTAAGCTGAGTAATCGTTATATAAACGGCCATGTTGTGGGGAGCAGAAGTGTATTATTAAATTTCTCATTTGACCCTTAGAATTCGAAAGGAGGCGCGTAAACATTTTGACGTCATTTCCAATTGTATCGAAGTCACGTGGGCAGAGCCGTGATTGGGAAGTTGAAAGGAGCCTGAATACTTTTTAAAGTTGACATTATTCAGTGTAATGTGAGCTGTCGGTCGAAGTAGACTTTTGAGAGCAGCTGTTACTTACGGAGCCGAACTCAGAACATTATTTCAAAATGAAACTGTCAGTGAATAGTGGTGTATATAAAATGAGGAGCTGGGAGCATTATCCTCACCATTCATTACGGGGGACCAGCGAATATACTTCATGTTCGCCTCTGCCTATCTCATCGAGATATTGTTTGTAACATAACAACATACAACAAGAGAACAAGAGAGTAACATCGAACAAGAGAGATTGTAAGTACACACGTTATTTTCAACAAGCCAAGGATAAAACAAATAAAAAAAAAATTATTCCGCTAGCAAGAGAACGCGCCAACGTAACAGGTAGTTGGCCGTTTCTTCCTAACGTAATAACAACCTTACAGATTGAAAAATAATCCAAGCTAGAAAATGAAACTTTATTTAAATTTTTTTTTATTTGTGATCTTAGGTATGCACCTAGAAAACAGGGTTTTGAAAATGCATATTGTCATCAGAGATCAGAGAGAGAGAGTAGTCAAAAAATTTTTACTTACATTATTTTTATCAATCTTGCGAGATTGATTGAAATCTAAAGGTAGGTATTTATAATTTTACGGTGAAATTAAAATCAGACTGAGCACAATTTTTTATATAATGCTACGAGTTCTTTTTGCTACGGATCTACGACTCGTAGCCAACGGTCTACACGAACGTAGCGTAGGCGAGTAAAGAGATGAAAGCAAAATTCATTAGTATATTCTAAGAAGCCCGCGAGATAAGTAATTGGAATTTATTAATTTCTTCTTTATTATACTCAAACGCAGTGGGAAGATATTCATACCTTGACATGGTCGTAAATAGCTAACATTTTCAGAAATTTATATAACGAAAGAAAAGTTATTACAATTAAGTCTTGGGTTCAGCGACAAATTGCCTATCCTACCAATATTATACAGGCGAAAGTTTGTATGGATGTTTGGATCTTTGTTCCTCCTATGAACGAAAATTAGACAACGGATTATAATGAAACTCGACAATAATGTAGTAAATTTATAAGTATAACATATAGGCTATAATTTTTGAAGATATTGTATAAATTGGCAAAAGTGCTATACTAAATATTAAGTCGGCATAAATTCGGCTGTTTCCGTGTCTTTGCTATTTTTTTTATATACCTACTACACTATGTAACATAGAAAGAAAGAAAGAAAGAAAAGATTTATTATTCCACAAACAAAAGACTTACTTACACTTACACAAACATAGCTTCTTCGAGTAATTAGGATTCATTCCTTTCATAACATTTTATATTTTACTTTAACACGGTAAATAACACGAAATACAACGTAGATATGCAGTACCTATTTAGCCAACTTCCAAAAACGAAGATTTTTTAATGTATCTTAGGAATGCTGCTACTTGCCGAATAGTCCCATATCAATTTTGTCCCATTCCGCCAATTATTTGGTCCCATTTCGTTAATTTAAAGTCAGTTTTTGACGTGTATATTTTTATTGCCTGACGTTTCGACCAGGTTACACCGGCCGTGGTCACAAGATGACATTTTTTTTTTTAAAGTATGTACGAGTAGAATGCTATGACCGTTACACTAGGTATGCAATACATTCTGCTGTTGCAATAATTGAGCTGAGTTTGTCGATCCGGGTCGAACTCCTAAACGACTGGACCGATATTTATGAATTCAGATATATGCACTCACGGTGATGGTCACTATGACCGTGCCAAATTTCAAAAAGATCGGTCCAGTCGTTTGGAGTTCATCAACTAGCAGAGGTATATTATCTCTATCTTTTATATGTTATTCCACCATCCAGCATAGGTTCACTCTATCGATTACGCCTTCACGCGTAATTCGCAGAACTGATGAATTTTGGTTTAGTAATAAATAGAGGTACTTTAAGACTAGAGTAAGTCGCGGGCGTCCACTACTGTAGTTATATAATTATTACCAGCAATTTTTTTAATTATTCGACTAATATATTTAGCTGCATAAGTCCCAAGTACGTACATGGTACCTACTTATAGGATACTTTACGTACCAGTAATTACTTGGAGAGCTGTATAACTTTAAAATTGTAAAAGCTCGATATCCAAAGTCAGTCAGTGAAACTTCTTAAAAACTGTTGGGACAGCATTGTTAAAAGCTTAAATAAAAAAGTTAAAAGAAAATTGCACGACCTTGATTCTTCTTGAATATTTCTAACAAAATGTCGCTACAATACTCTCGTTTTCTAAGGATTCAGGGAAAACGTTTTGAATACTTTCAAAACTTTCGCTTATTGTAAGCATTATAAACTAACGACAAACTGGTATTTTACGCGACTATTTAGATATACCTCTTTATTACCCGACGTTTCGACACTGGTACAAGAGCCGTTTGTCTTAAGTTCATAAAACATATTGAGTTTTAATTTACAGCGCTCGTACGTCGGAAATATTAGTTTTACATTACAATAAATTGTTCAAATTGTGTGTGCGCATTTTTCGATTTGCTTTTGAAATTTGGATAGTGTTACCATTTGGTACGGAACTTTAGAAAAATACGTCAAAAGTTGAAACAAAAACCGACTTCAAATTACCAAAATGGGACCAAATAATTGTCGGAATGGGACCACTCGTGAAGTAGTAGAATTCAATAAAGAAGAAATTTGAAGAAAAATCGGTTTACCGAAAATAAAAAAATAAGTCGAATTGAGAACCTCCTCTTTTTCACGCAGTTGGTTGAAAATGAATAGCGGTAATTTTTAAATAGTTATTAGTGTATTGTAACAAACATATTTCAAAAGTATACTAGTTATCCCAGTGAACTATGTATCGCCTCAAATATAAAAAAAAAAAAAAAAAAAAAACCTTCCCTAAACGTCTACGAATATTTTAATATTTCATGCAAATGTATGTATTATTAATTATAATTGAAAAACGCGACGGTCGGACAGACAAAATGTCGTATTAAATATATAGATAGGTAGAAAGATTTAAAAAAAATATATAAAGACCTACCCTGGATTCCGAGGTATAAATCTTACGGCACTCCACCAAATATACCTATTGCCTTTAGGAGTTAGACAACTATAATATGCGGACGGAGAAGCAGAATTAGGTAGTGTTGAATATTAACTCAACTACTACTATTCAACTCTGGCCTTTGGAATATCATCTTAAGTAAAGCAATAAAGTGTTGACCTGAATATCGTCTAAAAATAACTTGAAAGATCTTGAAAGTTCCGTTAATAAATTCTTTTCTAAGCTTCCATTTCCACGTTAATTTAGTTTATTTTAGCTTTGTTTAGATTTTGATTGAATATATATGTTAGAGTAACATACCAATTAATGTGTTTAAAACCTTAAATTGTTCTAAACTTATGAGTTTTAAAACTTAACTATAATAGGTAGGAACCTAATTGCGTTAAAGACCCCTTGTCTTCAGTTAACATTGTGGCCGTCACATATCCATCAAAAAGATAAATAGGACAGAAAGCGTATCTTTTTTTCTCTTAATGTCTGGATTTTTGTGCGGATTTTACAGATAGATTTTATAACGGCTTCGGTGGCGTGGTCGGTAGTGCATCGGCTTTCGACTCCGGAGTCTCGGGTTCGATTCCCGGGTCGAATCCAATATTTGTGTGATCCACAAATGATTGTTTCGGTATTTAGAAATATATAAGTATGTTTATCAGTTTTCTAGATCCCATAGCACAAGCTTATAGCTTAGTTGGGCTAGGTGACGTTGTGTGAGAAGGTCCAAAATATTTATTATTATTATTTATTATTATAGATGAAGCTTGAAGCAACATCTTTGACGTTTCATTAAACTAGGATTGTGTTCATATCTTTAAATGAAGCAAATAGGAAAATCCCGAAAATCCTCTAGTTACATAAACGTTAATTTTCCTTAACGCATGATACCAAACCAAACATGATCCTAAACAAAGTTGATTACAGAAATAATAGAAAACAATACAGTTAATTGGTAAAAGGTCACGAAATATATCAATTACTTAGATATTGGACATTTGATAAGGTCGTTGACTAAACAAACAATCGCTCATAATCATCGTGAGGGACTTACTAAGCCAGCTTAAGTGATAACTTTCAGTATTCAGTGGTGAAGTTAATCGTTGCGTTACCAATTAGTTAAGTTCTGCATCTTCATTAATTTGACGGTAAACTCTTTTTCTTACAATTTGCCTGTTTACAAATAATGCGTCAGGTTTGAAGTGTAGTTTTTATTACTCAATTAGTGTAATAAAAGCACAACTATTAAATACGAGAGAGATAGAAACGTTAAATAGTTTTTATATTATAAAAAATAATCAACTATCTTGCAAAAAGCCAGCCAAGTGCGTGTCGAGCCACGCATTATCACGTCTATAACTCTTGAACTAACAGTTATACCATCCGTTATAGTAAGTTCATGACATGGACTATCAATGTATTTTTTTTTTTGGTTCCTCACGCCAGCCGTTTAGATTTTAAAGGGGGGGGGGGGGGGGGACCGCCTTGTTTTTGCCAAAATACGCTCTTCAAATCTAAATATCTCACAAATGTATACTTAAATCAAAAAACCATCTTAGCAACCTCTCAATGTTTCTAAAAAACCTATCTAAGGATGCCTCACATGATGAAGTAGACGAGAGAAAAAAAAAAATTATCCCCACGTACGTGTAGTAATTTTATTTTAGCACTTTGTCGGCATAGTTTTTTTTTTTTTTTTTTTTATATTTAGGTCGACAAATTGACGCCACCCGCCTGATGGTAGCTGAGGCGACGTCTGGCAATTGAGGGCGACTCTCACAGTACACAGGAATACTATAGAGAGTGGCCCTCAACTTGACGACCCAGTAATGTGCCTCTTCACGCTTCGCTTAAAGAGCCCAGGGTTATATGTTGGAGGAAACACGTGCGCAGGCAGGGCGTTCCAAGCCACCATCGTTCGGCAGAGAAACGATCGTTTAAAACGCTCGGTTCTCGCGAAGACGGTTTCCACGGTATGAGGGTGACATCTCTGGCCGGCACGCATTGTTCGGGATCGGAAGGGAGAGGGTGGGATCAGGTTGAAGAGCTCTTCAGAACACTCACCGTGGTAAATACGGTAGAACGCGGCCAAGGAAGCAATTGTTCGGTGCTGGGCTAGCGGCTCAAGGCTTCCCGTTACCTCCGGACAGTCTATAATGCGAACAGCGCGTCGCTGCATAGCGTCGAGTGCGTCCAGCAAATACTTCGCGGAGCCGTCCCAGAGGTGAGAGCAGTATTCAACGCAGGGTCTAATCTGCGTTTTGTACAGCAGACACCTCTGGTGCGGTGTAAAGAATCGCTTTACCTTGTTCAGTATTCCTAGTTTCCGCGAAGCTAGCCCAATACATCTCTCAATGTATTTTGTGTTATTGAGCTCTCGACGAACGTCTATGCCAAGGATGTCTAGATTGTCCTTCATTGGTAATATTGCATTCTGAAGAAGGTAGGGGAAGGAAAGGGGATTTTTTCGCTGTAAATGCACACGCCTGTGTTTTGTGGGCATTGAACTCGACCAAGTTCTCGGCACCCCATTGGGAGATACTGTCGAGGTTTCGGTCGAGATCACCCACGAGATGTCGTCTCTCCTCCTCTATCACAGATCGCCCCGCCGTCGGACGAACCGAGTAACTCCCGTGCAATGTACTGTCATCTGCATAGCAATGAATGTTCCCGAGGGAAAGCATATCATTGATATGCAGAAGAAAGAGAGTTGGTGACAGTACGGACCCCTGCGGTACCCCGGCATTCACTTGCAAGAAGCGAGAAGCCTGGCCATCGCAGAGGACCCGCACTCGGCGCTCGTTTAAAAAACTGGCAATCCAGCTGCACAGTTGAGGAGGTAGACCATATGCCGGAAGCTTGATACTTCTCCACTTTTACAGAAATCTATATCGATCTTCAAATGGTCTTCAATTCCTGAATAAAATTTCATGTCTGTTCTTCCATAATGTTTGCTACTCTTTAGCTTTCATACGATTTCGAGACATATCTACATCGAACAATATAGTTTCTTAAACTATAGGTCGCGCTAGGTTCGAAAAAAAACCATGCGTAATTCTAATGACTGTACTGCCCAAAGCAGCGCCTGGGAACCAGCTATGGTGGGGCGTATGGATAGCCCTACAAGCTTACCTAATAGGACGACACAAATGTTTAATACAAAAAGCTTAAGCCTGTTTGTGAAAAATAGCCAAGTCGGATTTGGACCTTCACTCACATCTTCCAACATATATAATTTAGTTGTTTATTAGTGTTTATAATAAAAAGAAAATATTCTGAACCTTGGCACCCATATAGGTGCGTAATAGATCTCATTTCTTTTGTCGACGAAGTTTCACATTTAAGTTTTCAATGGAATCATGATAACTAGAAAGAAAGAAAAATAGTAAGAAAAAGCATTTTATTTGCACACGGGCGGGCGCAATACCAAAAACAACAAACTAAAGTGACGAGCCGTGTTCAGTAAATGTTCAGGGGTTTTTTTTGAGTCTCCCGGCGGACTTTGGCCACCTATGTGGCCTCTGCGCTGAGGTTTGGTCGGGTTTGATCCCGCGTCATTGGGGTTGGGTTTGATCCCGCGTCGTTAAGGTTGGGTTTGATCCCGCGTCGGTGTGTGAATCTGGTTGCATGTGCGACCCTTCTAGCCTGCTTCTGTAAGGACGGCGGGTAGCTATCCCGCCGTCCTCCGGCCCCGATCATGGAGGTCGGTGGCCTTGGGCGTAGATGAATAAATCTTCTGGTTAAATATTAGAAGTTATATAAATTAAAACGCTGCTCGAAAATATGAAACCATCAATTCGGAAACTATTATATACGATACATCACTCACGTCACAAAGAGGGTGTCAAAAAGGGGTGGGCAACTCTTAGGAGACAAATTGAAGCGACATGATAATTTGCATGAATTATAATTACACGAGTAACATCTATTTAATATTCGCGCTCGATCAAGTGTTTTATAATGTGTACCGAATGGTTTAGAGGGTTGGGCTGGGGTATGGGCTCCATAAAATCGTAGCGGGAGAATCCAAATTAAAAACGGTTTTAGGCTCGTAACTTTTTACCAGGTTTACATACAAGTTATTTTGATACCAAGAGATAGCGATTTTTTTCTTCAATAATGGAACATCATACGTCCAAGAAGTTGGCACCGTACTTTTCGATTACAAAAAATTTTAAAGTTGTTCTGGGTTGTTCTAGGTTTGTTCTACTTTGTTCCAAAACGTTATAGAGCTGAGAATGACATTTTCAGAGAAAATCCAAAAAAAGTTGATTTTTGAGCTGGCACCCCACTTTTAAGATATCGCGATTCTGGCGGTTGTTCTGGGTTGTTCTAGGTTTGTTCTGTTTTCGGGCGCCATATTTTGGAACAATATAGAACAAGTCTAGAACAACCCAGAACATCGTCAATCGCAATATCTTAAAAGTACCGTGCCAGCTCAAAAATCAGCTTTTTTTAATTTTTTCTGAAAATTGAAATTTAAAAAAAAAATTAAAATTTAAAAATTTAAAATTTCAACGTTATAACGTTCTGGAACAAAGTAGAACAAACCTAGAACAACAGAGAACAACTTTCAAAATTTTTGTAATCGAAAAGTGCGGTGCCAACTTCTTGGACGTGAAAATCATTACAAAAATATGATGTGTACTAGATCTAAGTCGTATTTAAGCGAAAATGTACCTATACTACCGAAATTGATATAGAAAATTCATCCTTCAAGCATCATGACGATTTTATTTCTTCTAGATTATATTTTACGTTTAGGATTAGGTTTTAATAAGATTTTCTAAAACTTTGACCGCGATATATAACGATGGCTTATCTTAATAATCTTTACTTATTTTTCTTTTTGTGTGTGTTCTAATACCTAGTTATGTGCAGTTTCGTACTTTGTTGGTAATTTTTACGTCCATTGCCGGGCGCCCCAGGTACGCTCTTTGATGAATCCCCAGTGGCCAGACAGTGCTTTATCTAAACTCATGCGTTTAGGCTATTTTAAGAGTACCTACATTATTAAACAAACTCACTATTGCACTACAAATAACTAAATATTCCATTGGACTGAATTTATTATTAAAACCTGATCAATTTAGCCTATCTAGGTCGTATTCAGAACGTTGGACAGTGTTACTTTATGTTCTATTTTATATTCACTGTCACTAACGCCATCCGTTTTTTAATTTGAGGAACCCATCATAGAACATAAGTATCTAAATCAAATTGAGACACGATGAAAACCTGTTCTAGATAAAAATGGCAATTGTACTGATTGTTGAATCCTCCACAGATTTTCTTCTTTTTAATTTTAATTTTGTTCTTACTCTGTTTTTATACTGTAGTCCGTATTTTGGTACGCTGGTAAATGGGCACAACAGATGAGAATAACTATAATTTAAAATAATTATATATATAATTTAAATACTATAAGTATAAATTACAAAGACCAAGGACATCGTGGAGTACATCACAGCCAAGACCAAGTACGTCGTGAGGGTGGAGCCTTTGGAGTCGCGTCACAACGTGAACTTCAAGTCGTTCGTGGTGCGTGTGCCGTCGACGGCTCTGGAAACCTTCACCAAAGAAGACTTGTGGCCGAGGCGTGTGGTGTTCCGGCGGTTCCGGGGCAGGCCGAGAGACAACGCCGAACAAAAGGCACATAGGAACGTGTCGATATAGATTTAAGTTTTATGTATAGATATGTATTTTAGGTTTAGGTATTTATTATTATGGGCCTTGATGCCTAATCAATATTTATATTATTATATATTCTTAGTTTTAAGGTATATATCTATGGGCCGTAGATTAGTTTATAAGATCTGTAACAAGTCTAAGTTATCTGAAATAAAAGTTTAAATAAATAATAACATAAATAAAAATAAATAAAAAATTGTTAACTTTTTACAGAGAATATAATTTATGAAGATGTAGGTTAGAATATAATTTAAAAAATATATATATTCTATCTAATCATTACAAAATGACTATCTCGAAAACTAACCGTACGAATGATCTGAAAAAGATATTAACAAAGTGTAATTAATCCAACCATTAAAGCAATAATCACTACATATTATAAAACAATGTTCTCGAGGAAGGTTTTTGTGTATATAATAGGTCAAGCGGGTACCAAATTTAAAAAAAAATTGTAGTTTTTATAACTAAGTACAACTTTTTATATTCTTTAAATTTCAAAATAGCGCAATATTGGGCCCGCATATAAAACAATAAGCTATATATTAGGTCAACAATTTACCTTAAAGCGTGGCAATTCGTAGCTAGGGAACAATGTACAGGCCTTCACAAACTCACGTACACCCACGGCCACCTGTGGCCGGGTGTAAAGTCGGAAGAATACTGCCGTACGGCAATCAACAGACGCAGGGATTACCAACTACTATTCCGTAATTATCAATGGCATACATGCATGCCATAGAAACAATATCAGTGAAACTTTAAAGATTACTTTTTAAGGGATTTATTTAATTACTTATATTATAAAAGAAGAGTTTATTAGTTTGTTTGTTTGAACGCGTTCATCTCAAGAACAAAACTACTTCAAATTGAAAGATAGGTACTTTTTGTGTAGAATATTGCATATCCATTTCGCGGAAGGCTATATAGGCTATATAACTTCACGCACCACAACTTCACTATCTGTCTTGGCTATCACAGAGGACTGGTTAGGCTATGTAGATTAACTATTATCATTAAAAAAGTTTTATTGTTCTCACTTTTACATGGGGCACACTAAAAGTTTTGCACTTCTAGCTAATCGGAACTATTTGAATTTCGAATGTTATATTTTTTTAAACGTTGCAACCTTCTTAGTAATAAAAAAAACAAGTGGCGGGAAATCATTTGGCAATTGTTTTTTATCACACATCAAAGTTCTGCGTATGCAACGAAAATGGAATTAAGTCGAAAAGATTTTAGAGCGATGATTTTTTATGATTTTAAAAGTTCTCTCTATCCGCAAGACTGTGCCGCTCGTCTTCAAAATGCTTTTGGGAGAGAAGCACCTTGTTTGAGCACCGTGAGGCGATGGTTTGCTGAATTTGAGAGAGGTCGAGTTTCTTTACATAACGAATTTCGTGAAGGGCGGCCTTCAACTGCCGTCCACGAAAATAATGTGGCTACTGTTAAGCGGTTAATTGAAGAAAACCCGCGGATTACCTATGAGACAATTCTCGGACTATTGGGGATTGGTATGAGTCAAATCCAGAAAATTTTACACGAAGAATTGAAAGTTCGGAAACTTTGTTGTCGTTGGATCCCTCATGAACTGACAGCGGAGCAGAAGCGAGCTCGCGTGGAATGGTGCTCACAGATGATACTGAAGTATGACCACGGACATTCTAATGCTGTTTGTGACATTGTCACAGGAGACGAAACGTGGATTTATTGTTTTGAACCCGAAAAAAAACAGCAATCTTGTGAATTGTCGTTTGAAAATGAGAACAAGCCAACAAAAGTGAGGCAGGCGAGAAACGTTGGTAAAAAAATTATGGTGTTTTTTTTCTCAGCTACGGGTCCCATCTGTACAATTCCACTTGAAGATCAAAAGAGTGTTAATGCTGAGTGATATTCTACCATTTGTTTACCCAGGGTGTTAGAAAAAGTTCGCGAAAGACGACCCAAAAGCCGCGTACTCCTACCTCATGACAACGCTTCTTCACACACGGCCAACAAAACAAAGTCATTTTTAGCTTCCGAAAAAGTACAACTCGTCACCCATCCTGCGCATAGCCCCGACCTAGTACCCTAATTTGATTCCTGTATTGTCCCCAAAATCAAAGATTTGATGAGAGGTTGCACTTTTACCAACTCCGAAGAGGCAGTGATAGCGTTCAACCAGCACGTAGAAAACATGCGTTCAGATCTGTGGTCCTCCTGTTTTAAAAAATGGTTGATGAATGATGCATGAAAAAATTTTTAAAATGTAAAGGAAAGTATTTTGAAAAGCAATAAACATAATATTTTGGTTTTAACATGTTGTTTTTTTAAGTTACGCAAAACTTATAGTGTGACCTACGTATAATAACAAAATTTACCATTGTATTATGTACTGCTGTTTTAAATATGTTTCTTCGAAGTTTCCTAAATTACTTAATGTTTTTTTATGGGCGTTAATGATCGCGATACAGTTTTATACTAGTGTCATAATCGATTTATTTGTAAATGGCGTGTATTTAAATAAATAAATAAAAAAAAGCAGCAGTGAAATTCGTCGCTAAAACGGGAAAAGGTATTTATTTTGAGAGCTGCCGTTGCGCTGATCAAACGCATTTTTTCATTTCCATGGACAAAACTTTTTCCCATTTAAAAGTTCTAACTAAAAAAAGTCAACGAAAGCATACCTATGTCTATTTTTAAGGTTTAATTAACAACAAGGCATTTTTATAAACAGGATATCCCTTGTCCAAATTAATACGTTATTTATCATAAGTATTTAATATTGAACAAAATTGTTCATTACATAATTTGATTTCAACGAATATCTTAAAAGAATTTCATAGATTTAGTAAGTACCACGCGCAATTAGGCTATTAGTTTTGTTGTGATGACTGCGGGTCAACAAAATTATACCCTAAAATAATGTTTAAAACTACTTTCCTACCGCATTTTATCAAAATCGGTTCAACCGTTTATATTTAAAAATAGTTTTTCTTTGAGATTGCATTTTAGGATGGGTTTTGGGGGGTAATAAAGACCGTATAATGTATGTACCAAATTACCACGCAGACGAAGTCACGTGCGCCCGCTAGTTTGATATAACATGACTGGAACTTTTATAAAAAAATCTTTGAAGATATTGCGAGATAAAGACTTTTCTAGGAAAGCCTCATAATTGATCCTTTTATTAAAATAAATTATTCGAGTGCTGCAAAGGCGAGTAGGTGAGCAAGTGAGCAGACATCTTCAGTTTGTTCGTGGAGTTTTGTCGCGATTAGTTCGACTACAGTCATCAAGAGCAACACACGTCGATACCTGGCGCATGCAAACGGATGTCGACACAGGTTGACCGGACATTTTGTTCAAGTTTCGGTTGACTTATAACCTGCTTAACTTCAGTGCTGTTAAGAGGTAAAGACAGTAAAAGCTGAGTTGACACCAGAAGCTGTGACGTAATAAAGAGAGCATTTCAGCGGAGACCGGACTTCAGCTGTAAGACTTTTGGACTTTTCTTCTCACTCGCGGTATCGTATACGTTTACTTAGCTACTAGCTGCTTACGGTGGCTCCGTCTGCGTGTTTTAATTTCCTCTTTCGCTATTCTCACGGTAACACATTACTGGAGTAAAAGTAGCGCATATCACTCAGGGATAGTGTAACTACACATGAGTGAAAGGTTTTTAGAATCAGTTAATTCCGTAGTTTCGTAACCTATTCGGGGGTAACAAACAGACAAATAAATCTTTTTTAAACTTTCACGTTTCGAGGTGGGCTTACAGGGTCGAAACTTCGGGGAATAGAGAGGTACCGATTTATATATCTTAATATAATCGCGTAAAGATCTGTTGTCTTTAGTTTAGTTACACTATTAGTTTGGATACTTTTCCCAACAACATAGACCGAATAATTATTTAGCAGATAATTTACGTATACACGCGGAAGTTAACTATTCCTGAAAATACGTCACTAAATTTTAAAGACTATTGCGCGTCATAATTAAAACCCTGTACAAAGAGTAATGGGGAGAGTGGAAAACTTGCGTCCTTTACCATTTTACGAGCTTTTATTTAACTTGATGACAAGATTGGCGGACTAATTATATTTAATGCACTTCTACAATATGGGTATCAAATGAAAGGGCTTTCTAAGAGCCAACTCGAAAAAAGTAAATAATAATTTAAAAGTAAAAATTATTTTATTTAACTGCGCTTAAAAGACCAAAATACACTTTAACTTTAAAACTTTTACTTATAACGTCATTACTAAATTAATATATTATAAAAGCTTGTCGCGAGATTTAATTAGCTACTCGGTATTTACTGGACTGAACAGCGACAAGAGGAAAGATTAACAACAAGAAATTTCTGAGAACCAGGGTGGTTCTCAGAAATTTCTTGTTGTTTTCTTTTAACAAATGTTGTGTATTTCTGGATCATAATCAGTATAGTTTTAGTACTATGTATTATATTACATATCGATACCTCCTAAGTATACTGAGTCAACTAACATTATAGTAATTTTACAGGAGAGCGATTTGAAGACAAATCGCTTATATTTTTATGAAATTAATCTTAATTAGAGTAAATTAAATGTTTCTTTTAATAAATATGGGAAGCTTTTCCTTTGGTATGAAATGTTTTTGCTGATTTTTGTTTTAAATTATATTTTATGTACATGGCTGGGTATACGCCGGCGGGACTCAATAGTAAAATGGTTTAACTACCACTTATATTCATGTACGTTGTACACCAAAATTCATGGTTTACACCAAAATATTATAAAATATGATAGTCATTTTATTAATATCACCCTTACTTTTGGTATTTTTGGGACTTACTGGCTCAGTTCATAATAAAATAATGAAGTTACATCACTTGACTCATTATACTAGGAATATATTTAGCTATATTAGTATTTAAGCATTCACGTATATGTACTGGACCAATATAATTTACCGAGGCTTATTTTTATTTAAAGCCCGCCCCAGGTTCGGGCGTGAATGTGCCGAGGCTGTCCAGAAAAAACAGTCGGCGTATCGCGCCTGGGTAAGGGCTCGGGCGGCACATGACCCGAACGTGGACCGCCCCAAAGCAGCGTACAATAGGGCCACTAGGTTCAGCAAGAGGACCTTCAAGAGAGCGGATGCCCAGCACGTCGCGCGGCTTGGTCAGGAGCTCACATCCCATCCCACGGGCAGACGTGGATACTGGCAACTGGCCAAAGCCGTGAGGTCAAATTTTTGCCAACCCTCGCTGCCACCACTGCGTCATTCTGATGGATCACTGGCTCACAAAGCCCAAGGACATGCTCGCAGGCCTCTTTGCGGCTAATTCCCGGGTCGACGACCGTGGCCCCCACCATCGCCAACTGTGACCACACTATGCCTGATATTGTTATCAGGTAATGTGATGTACGGGCAGTGCTGCGGTCACTCGACAAGCGGAAAGCCAGTGGCCCTGACGGTGGTGCTACGAAAATGTGCTGCTGAGTTGTCTCCAGTATTAACGCGTCTGTACCGCCTGTCATACTCTACAGGGCTCGTGCCGGAGGTCTGGAAAGAGGCGAACGTACAACCGATCCCCAAGAAAGGGGATCGATCAGATCCAGGCAACTATCGACCCATAGCTGTCACCTCAGTCATTTGCAAGGTGTTTGAGCTTATTATCAATAAGCAGCTCATGCGATACCTAGAGGATCACTCGCTGATCAATGATCAATGATCCATTCGTCACGCATGTATGGGGTGAGGCTATGGAAAAGGTACGGCGAGTCCTTGGCTATTAGCCTGGACATCGCCAAAGCTTTCGATAGGGTCTGGCATGCTTCGCTCCTTTCCAAGCCTCCGGCATATGGTCTACCTCCTCAACTGTGCAGCTGGATTGCCAGCTTTTTAAACGAGCGCCGAGTGCGGGTCCTCTGCGATGGCCAGGCTTCTCGCTTCTTGCAAGTGAATGCCGGGGTACCGCAGGGGTCCGTACTATCACCAACTCTTTCTTCTGCATATCAATGATATGCTATCCCTCGGGAACATTCATTGCTATGCAGATGACAGCACACAGCACGGGAGTTACTCGGTTCGTCCGACGGCGGCGGCGGGGCGATCTGAGATTGAGGAGGAGAGACGACGACTCGTGGCTGATCTCGACCGTAACCTCGACAGTATCTCCCAATGGGGTGCCGAGAACTTGATCGAGTTCATTGCCCACAAAACACAGGCGTGTGCATTTACAGCGAAAAAATCCCCTTTCCTTCCCCTACCCACTCTTCAGAATGCAAAGTTACCAATGAAGGACAATCTAGTCGTCCTTAGCATAGACGTTCGTCAAAAATGTTAGCCAAAATCGCATGCACGACTCACCGCCGTGCATCGTATACTGAGTCGCAATACATGCCGATACACACCCCGCGTATACAGGTACGATGTCAGTTGAATGAGTATACAATATACGATTCTATCCGATGTTGAACACTATCATAAAGATCATAGATTATTGTATACATTTATATAAAAATAATAAAATACCTAAATTTGCTAGTTGACTCAGTATACTTAGGAGGTATCGATATATTCAATATATTCAATACTAAAACATTACTACATTACTAACATATTCAATACTATGTATATAACATCTAGAATGCTGTATCTAAAAGGGCCCGGTCATTTTACGATATTTTTTTAACTTCATACTTCACACTATAGGTTAAAAACATAATTCAACTAGGACCTGACGGGAAAAAGAAGGACTGATAAAACGAGACAAAATCAAATGTAACTTATTAAATTATTTAGAAGAAACAAAAAGCAACACACACATGCATCACGCAGTATGCAACAGCCGCAACAGGGTAGCCAGCGATGCATAAGTACATTACATACGCATATTTTGCCAGTAATCTCGTTGGTACCACGTAATATTTGCCGCCTAAAATACCTTTAGGCTTGGTACCGGGTAAGTTTAACATCCGTAAATGACTATAGGCCGAACGCTTAACTAAGTCCGCTCCTGCGAGGTGATAGGGGGCCGCAGGGGATGAGGAGGAAGGGGTTCGTGCCGCAAGTGCGCGTCAGGCACAATTATGAATTAGCTCGGATTGCTAGCTGCAACGCTACGTAATGATTCGCTTCAAACTACCGAAATTGAACCAAACATTTGTCGGAATGTGGCCAATAATTCAAATATCACCACTTGGGAAGTAGTAAATTCCAATTAAAAAAAAATTAACATTGGTTCACCCCGTTCGAAGATATGAGGTAACAAACATAAGATTTCATAGTCTCTGCCTACCGCAATTCATCTGTGCAGTTCACGCGAAAATGTATAGGATAGAAACTCCCTACCAATATTATAAACGCGAATGTTTGTGAGTATGTATGTATGTATGGATGGATGTTTGTTACTCTTTCACGTAAAAACTACTGAATGGATTTAAATGAAACTTTACAATAACATAGCTTATACATAGGCTACAATTTATAAAGATATTGTGTGAATTGTTCAAAATATGACGCGGTGCGACGGGAACGGGAAAAATCCAAATTACCACGCGGACGAAGTCGCGGGCGACCACTAGTTAAATATATTATAACTTATTCTAACAGCTAATACATTAGAGACATTTTTCAAAAAGTATAAGCCTCCCATCACTTTTAGCATTTTTACAGCCGCGTGAAATTGACCTTCAATGCTATGTTTACTCTTCATACGTGTGAGGGTAGATAACTTTGAGTTTACCTATAATTTGTAATAAATTTTAAGTTTTAAATTCTAGATTTCTAAGCTTCTAACAAAATAAATACACTCCAGGTCTGTGCATAAAATCAAAAATTATGAGGGTTTAAATGTATGTAGGTACTTCTTTTCTTTTTCAATTTTTTTTTGTGTACTTTGTTTCAACTTTTCGAAAGTTTCTAAAAAGATTTATAGACCGACCCTGGATTCCAAGGTATAAAGCTAATAGCACTCCACCAATAAACGTTTCAATGTTTTAAGATCATAAGAAGGTTCTTAGTTTTAGTTATTGTAAAAAGATTACGCGGTAGTTACTTTAATATCTACAATTAGACTACAACATTAATTTAGCTTTATTTTTTTCAATACGTTTCGACTTCGATACCTAATAGGTACGATTTAGGAAACCTTTTGTGCATGATTGTACAGAGTTGGTGCTAATGTTTCACGAACAATGTAGGACACACGAGTCGAAAATAACATGTTAACAATAAGTTCAGACGGCCGGTCTCCAATACGACCTTTTCAATCAACCAACTTCGAGCAAAATAGTGTATTAGTGTCATGTCTTAAGTATCCCATTGTTTATATATTGGGGTTATCCTTACAAGGGTGTACTTGATGTGTGCGGCAATGGACGTTAAGGTGGATATAAAAAAAAATACTTAGGTTCAGTTAGTATATTATTTATGTATACTAACTTAACTTAAAAGTATTATTTTGTGAACTAAACTTCAATTTAACCCACACGATAACATCTTTATGTGGCCCTGCACAGGTCCAAAGCTCAGTGTTTCATGCACTACGACGCGGGAAAGGCGCACCTTGATTCAGCGTAACCTTGGGGAGCGTTAAACCAATACGGCGGGCGCGGCGACGGCAATACCGTACGGCAATTTCGGTAGAGGTATCTCTCGCGGCGGCAG
The DNA here is from genome assembly GCA_963556515.1 of Nudaria mundana. Lineage (NCBI taxonomy): Eukaryota > Metazoa > Arthropoda > Insecta > Lepidoptera > Erebidae > Nudaria > Nudaria mundana. The sequence goes on from OY748286.1 coordinate 2,580,875, forward strand.
ACGACTGCATTCCATCAATCTGAACGATCACTATTCCGACATAGAACGTCAACTTCTGCGCGGCCCTTGCCTAAATGAAGTGCGGCGGATTACTACAGCTTGCCAATTTTAGTCGGCGTGTGGCAAAAATGGTAACTAATTTAAATTTATGTATTTATTGTTTTTAAAATCTCGTTTTTTAAGTTTTCCAATGTAAAGACCATAATAGCCGTGCAAGATTCGTTGATAGTGCGGTCGTCAACATTATCATCTGCACAGGTTGCCCAGTGCCCAGTATAGCTTAGATAATTATTTAAGGATATAGGTATTTTGACGGTTGCATCAAAGATGACACAGAAATATGGAATTAAACTATTTAGAGTTATTTAAATTTTGGACTTATTTAATTCTTATTGTTAAAAAATTTAGTTAATCTGTTACTGTTGTATTTTTAGGTATAATTGCAATGCATGTATGAGTGGCCGTGAGATTTCTTAGCGAATTCTTACCTGCCTGCCTGCTGAGCCTGTGAGGCTCTACCTGTTGCTTTGCGAATTTGGCAGTACATTTAGAATCACTCATTTTAATTTTGACATTCATAAGTGTTTTTATAACCTAAATGAATAAACGGTTTGAATCTTTGACGTTTTGAAAGTCTGAAACTATAAGACATACGAAGATCTGTTCTCAGGAACAAAGTCATTGATTTTAGTAAAAATAAAAACTGCATACCCAGATTTTTTTTTAAAACTTGTACATAGCTCGGAATCGAACCGGGACTTTTTGAAAGACAGAACTTACACTATAGGTATTTAAAATCTAATTGTAATCGTAGTAAAACTTACACTATTTCCATCTAGATATCGACTGTGTAGGTTTGAGCACTTTAAAGTCATATGCCCTATATAATATATTGCTTTACCAACATGGCGCTAACTAATGTGCAGTTATTGGTCGACGATAAGTCAAGTTTATTGTTGCCAGTGACATAAAATGGCTATATTATTCAATTAGTCGGTAAATATTTGTCTTATTCTTATACTTTTTTTATGGCAACTTTGTACAAATGAATGTTGAATAGAAAATGCAGTATCCGCGGGCGGCCATTGCCGCCAGATCGTGTCAAATTCGTGCGTACGTTGAAATTCCAAATGTAAACTTTGTACGAGTATTATAGTTGCGAGTAATCTAATAAATACATAATTACTGAAAAATAAATGTAGATTTTACATAGAGTTACGTTATCGAAAATTGTTCTGTTGCAGAAAAAAACTCACAAAACTTTTGTTTGGCTGTGATTTCGCCGTGTTTAATAATAAAAACTTTTGCATATTGGGTTAAATACTAATAAATTAGGTAGCTTTTTATCTTTTAACATAATTTGACAAATAGTGAGTGATAATAGTGCAAAGTTCATCATAATTTTTATTTAAAGTGCTTGCCATATAAGTGAGTGTCGTCATGATTCCATGCAGCAGGCCAGCCGCGGTTTGGCGGCCTCGAGTGTTTATTGTAAACAGATGGGATATACCCGTTTTTGGAGAACTTATGGGTAAGTTTTTTAGCTTATATATTTTAAAATAACATAATAATAAATAATTATAAAAATTACAAGGACCTAATGTAAAAGTCTCGAGTGACAATAAATATATATTTAAGCCACTTGAGTAGAAAAACAACACTAAATTGTATTTATCAGGTTATCATCAGGACTTTGTGACTTTTATTTATTTTATTATATTAGATAAGTATTTAGTTCAGGTGGTCAGGAACAAAGTCCGCCGGACGCCAATGGAATTACCTCCTGGTGCGTACCAGAGCCGAACGGCAATGGACGTAGGAGCGGGCACACGCGCGCGGACTTTAAAAAAAAAAAAAGGGTTGTCGCGAAGAAGGTATAATTTATACAATATATTAGTAGACAGAATCTTCGTTTTTCCGACACCCTTGACCAAAAACGGTAAGGCCTCAAAGCCGAGTGACATTTCCACCGTTTTCTAACTTTCGGGAGCCTATCGCGCCGAGGGTTGATGGGAAATATTACTATGAAACATGGTGTCTAAAATTAATAAAATACATTTTGGTAGGTGTTCGACAGTAGGTACTAATATTTTTTTTTTTCAAATACAATGTTAAACTCGTTTCTGTGCGTAAAATTGTAAAATCGATTGATAAATACGGCCGCAAACATGATCTGACAGAACCCGTAGATGTGAGATGTAGAGATGTAGAGGTACAGACGAAAGAAATTCTACCCAGTCTGCAAGTTGAAACGGAGAATAATTGTTTTTTTTGTTATATAAGTATGCAGTTTTTAGGTTTCCGTAGTTCAAGTTTAGGAACCCTTATAGTTGCGTCATGTCTGTTCGTCCGTCTGTTCTCGGCTTTCCTCCTAAACGGTGAGTGCTAGAAACATGAAACTTTGCATGGATATGTGTATTTACTACGTTAACAAATTGTTAAAGGCAAAGCATGAATATTTTTTTTGGGTTACCCGTCACGTAACTAGAATTTGTTTTTTTTTTTTCTTGCGTCTACCCTAGAGTGTGGGATATCACTAGATAGGTCTTTTAAAAACATTGAGAGGTTGCTAAAAGTATCTTTTGATTTAAGTATTAGTTTGCGAGAAAATATTTACGATGGCAGTCCTTGTTACGAGGGTGAATTGAAAAGTAATCGGCCTAACCAAGAAAATAAATTCATAATAAATGAAATATATTTTTATTTTTCAACGTAATCACCATCAAGTTCAATGCACTTTTGCCATCTTCCCTTCCAAGCATTTAGCCCGTTGAAAAAAAAATTATTCTTCCTTAGAGTCAAAATATGCGTCTACTACTGCTTTGACCTCGTCATTTGTCAAAAATCTTTGACCTCTCAAGTGCTTTTTTAGGTTAGGGAACAGAAAAAAGTCTGACGGTGCCAGATCAGGTGAATAAGGTGGATGCAGTAACAGTTCAAAGCCACAGTTGTGAATTTCTGCCATTGATTGGACAGACGTGTGAACACGAGCGTTATCTTGATGAAACAGGACTTTTCTTCTGATCATTCCTGGACGTTTTTCTTTTATTTCCTCTCGTAAACGACGTAGTAAGGTGCAGTAATAATCGAGAGTTTATAGTCTGACCCCTTTCAAGATAATCAACCATAATCACACCCTTCCGAGTCCCAGAATACTGAAGCCATCACCTTATTTGCCGACAAAATCGACTTAGCCTTTTTGGGGGGTGGTGAACCAGGTCTTTTCCACTGTTTTGATTGTTGTTTTGTTTCCGGTGTACAGTAATGAACCCATGTTTCATCCATAGTAACAAAACGATTCAAAAAATCACATTCATCACCTTCAAATAACTCCAAACAATCGCGTGCAATAGTCAATCGCATTCTTTTTTGCTCAACTGACAGTTGCGGAACCCACCTCGCAGACACCTTGTGGAAACCCAACACGTTGACTATTATGTTTTGAATACGTTCATAAGAGATGCCTATAATCTCGGCTATCTCTCTAATTTTCAATCTGCGGTCTCCCATAATTAAGTCGAGTATTTTTTTAACATTTTCGTCAGTAGTTGACGTCGAAGGCCATCCAGAGCGGGGTTCGTCTTTCACACTCTCTCTACCACGCTTGAATTCTGCTATCCATTTTTTGATGGATGAATATGAAAGAGCGCAACCCTGTAATGTACTGACTGATAGCCATTCATGATATCATCATGAATGGCTTTTGGTGACAGCCCCTTCTTATGAGGTACTTAATGACGGCACGCTGCTCGATTTGCTCCATTTGCGGAAATGATGTCAGATTGCTTTAATAATAAATTTATAAAATTAAAACTAATTATCGCACACGTTTCAAACTTCACACAATTAACAGGTCTGAACTGAACTAAATAATGTGGGTAGATTTGATTTTTAGAACTAAATGGATCAGTGTTAGGCCTACTACTTTTCAATCCACCCACGTATTTTACAGCTTAGGGTACAGTCCGAATATTTCCACTTTCACACTCGACAATCCTCGACAGACATCGGGCACGACCGGAACTACGAATTAATAAAAATAAAAAATATTTTACTTTCAGGCGTCTCAAGGCCCATAGTATGTTAGTGTACAATGACTTAAAACACTATGTTAGTATTGGCACAGAATAGGGAATAGTACTTACATACAGAACTTGCACTCCGATGTTAATTAAAGCACATTCTTTTGTTTACAGAGAACATAATTCGAACGTTAGAGTTGTCAGGAAATTGCCAGCATAATTTGACCAATAATTATGACGTTAATGCCTCAATATCAACTCTATGATCAATGCCGTATCACAAGCAAGAGACAACCCTTACTGACTTACAACTTCAAGTTGTACCTGACGTCACGTATTTTTTGCGATTGTTAGGCGAGTGACATAGGCCTGGCCATGCCTGACCATGCCATTACATAAATTATTAAATTTCACGAGATACATTGCTACAAGTGTAAATTGTAGTCATAACTTCCTCCTACTAAGATATTACGCCTAACAGTAATGAAAATCACTTGCTAAAATGTATTTATTACAGCAGACCTAAAGAATAACCTAGATGTGGCTTGATTAAATTTTTACAACGCATCCTAAAACACAAAGTATTTTCATATTCGTGCAAGGAATTTTATCTTTTTAAAAGCGCTATTTATAATAAGTTTTAATTGTTTATTACTTTCTCTGTCTGTCTGTCTGTCTGAATTAGAGATATTTATAATAAATCTGTCACTTAAACAATCCAGCTGCTTTTCTTCGGATAAAAATAGGTTTTTGCATTAAATGGCATGATTGCAAACTTTCGTCTATTTGTCACTTCTAGTATATAAGAAATACTAGAAGTGACAAATAGACGAAAGTTTGCACTCCGTGTGAATATCGAATAAAACCGAGACATCCCGAGCGCCGAAGTGGTAATAATCGTACTGTACAGATTTATTATTTTTTATTTATTATTGTTTTTCAGATTCCCAATAACGTATTTTTAAAATTCTAAATAAGTATGGAATAGGTAAATCCAATTGATGCCATTGTAAATAAATCTAATAGACCGTATATAAAATTCTCGTGTCACAGTATTTGTAGCCAAACTTCTCCGAAACGGCTTGACCGATTCTTATGAAAATTTTTGTACATATTTGAAAGGTCTGAGAGTCAAAATATAGGCGCTATATTTTTAAATAGGTAATAGGTATTAAGTTCTATTTTTGGCAGATTCTAACTCATTTGGCCCTAGGAATTAGCAACTCACGCTTTATTATCAAAACAATGCGTTTACACAGATCAAATAAATAGGTAACTACTAATTTCCTGGTACCTACCTATTATGCCTATGACATATCGTCTGTCATTGGCGATTAGTAGTTGAGCCATGATGTGGCAAACTTATTGAAACGCCAACTTATAAACTTGGCAACCTGTAGGATTGTTCTCGTCTATACCTAGGTTTCTCCTTGGCTGTGACGTCACCCAGGTCAGGGGGCTCCCGTCGCGATTTATCTACCTTTATATAGGTACAGATAAATAAAAACATACACATATCGTCACGACGCGGCAGCCCGAGAGGCGGAGTAATACCAGTCCCACAGGGAGCCTAAGGCAAATAAATGGTGGCAAGGATACGACCAAGCGGGCCAAGAGAGCGTCCCGCGGGGAGCTCCTGGAGATCCTGCAGCAGAACCCATGGAGGTGTCCGTACCTACAGGTCAGAGATAAACTCCAACCGACGGCGTCTCCACTAACCCAGAGTCTCCAGCCCCAGCAGCTGGAGCGGGTAATGGGCTCCCTGTTTGCCACGAGCGCGGAGTAGCACGTCCGTCTCTCCGTCTCAGACGCCCGCGATGCTGCTCGCGTGCTGCGAGGCTTCAGCCCCGCACAAGCAACCAGATACACTCACCGACGCGGGATAAAACCCAACCGCAACGATGAAACCTGACCACTCGGCAATGGACGTATGAGCGGCCGGAGCCTTAGGCCGCGGAAATATAAGCTCCGCAAGACTGTGCAGCTCGTCTTCAAAATGCTTTTGGGAGAGAAGCACCTTGTTTGAGCACCGTGAGGGTGGTTTGCTGAATTTGAGAGAGGTCGAGTTTCTTTACATGACGAATTTCGTGAAGGGCGGCCTTCAACTGCCGTCAACGAAAATAATGTGGCTACTGTTAAGCGGTTAATTGAAGAAAACCCGCGAATTACCTATGAGACAATTCGAGGACTATTGGGGATTGGTATGAGTCAAATCCAGAAAATTTTACACGAAGTATTGAAAGTTCCGAATCTTTGTTGTCGTTGGATCCCTCATGAACTGACAGCAGAGCAGAAGCGGGCTCGCGTGGAATGGTGCGCACAGATGCTACTGAAGTACGACCACGGACATTCTAATGCTGTTTATGACATTGTCACAGGAGACGAAACGTTGATTTATTGTTTTGAACCCGAAAAAAGCAGCAATCTTGTGAATGGGTGTTCGAAAATGAGAACAAGCCAACAAAAGTGAGGCAGGCGAGAAACGTTGGTAAAAAAATTATCGCGTTTTTTTCTCAGCTACGGGTCCCATCTGTACAATTCCACTTGAAGATCAAAAGAGTGTTAATGCCGAGTGGTATTCTACCATTTGTTTACCCAGGGTGTTAGAAAAAGTTCGCGAAAGACGACCCAAAAGCCGCGTTCTCCTACATCATGACAACGCTTCTTCACACACGGCCAACAAAACAAAGTCATTTTTAGCTTCCGAAAAAGTACAACTCGTCACCTATCCTGCGCATAGCCCCGACCTAGCACCCTGTGATTTCTGTATTTTCCCCAAAATCAAAGATTTGATGAGAGGTTTCACTTTTACCAACTCCGAAGAGGCATTGATAGTGTTCAAATCAGCATGTAGAAAACATGCCTTCAGATCTGTGGTCCTCCTGTTTTAAAAAATGGTTCGAACGTATGAAAAAATGTTTAAAATGTAAAGGAGAGTATTTTGAAAAGCAATAAACATAATATTTTGGTTTTAACATGTTTTTTTAAGTTACGCAAAACTTATAGTGTGACCTACGTATCAGGGTAGCTACACACATAAGCGGGCCGGCATTGTCGGTTCGGCAATATTTGTCGAACAACAAAGCCGACCCTGCAATTACTGCACTTGTTCGACTTCAATTGGCTAGTGCCGATCGAGTTGTTCATTCGGTTCACACATCATTCCATTCGGCAGTATTGCAGAATGAAAAAGCCAACCCAAAGCAACTACTAAATTACGTTCGGCTTGTGCCGATCGGTACAATTCGGTTTTCATTCGGGCGTCGCGCGCGCGTGCTCCACGCAGTATCGTCTCAAATGTCGCAAGCCGACTGGCATAAGTCGGCAGTTGCCAAGCCGAGTGATAATATGCGGCAGCCGAGCGGCTTATGATTCCCGAACATTCATCTACATATATATTCGATTTTACCGTCCGGCTTTGCCGATTGATCGCTGTGTTCAGCAACTACCAAGCCGAGTGGTAATGTGCGGCAGCCGAGCCGCCTACATATATTCGATTTAACCGCCCGGCCGTGCCGATTAATGCCAGCCCGCTTATGTGTGTAGCTACCCTCAGGTAGTGTCGGGGCAAATTAATTCGGTTCTGTGACCTAACTTGAACCTAACCTACTGGAAATATGAAAAAGTAATGATAATTTTACGAGTATTAGGTATGTACGCTCCGGTAAATTTGCTGTGCAATCAGTATATTTTATATGTAAGTCATATTTTTGTACGTCAAACACTTTTTTGTGACGCATTTGTAAAAAAGAGTTGATGTAAACAATTTATTTGATGTAAAAAATATGAATATGACTGATATAAATTGAGGGGCGATAAGTTATTTGACTTGCGTTTAAATATATACTTTATTTTACTGGGTCGGCGTCGATCAGAGCTTCATCATGGGGAGGATTATTTATTTCTAAGCACGTTATTAAGTACCTTTTAATTAGACGAATTTTAATTAGAAGGAAGCCCATATAATGTAAACATAATGACGCAATATTAATGATTGTTGGGTTCGAGGATGGTTTAGATTGACAACGACTAGGTGATAGCGGCTGCGAGAGCCGCCCTGGCGAGAGTGGGGAAGTGAGCACCCGCATGCTCCCGCCTCGCCAGCACAGTAGAAACAGGGATGTAAGAAACACAAGCCTCAAGTATCGATAACTATAACTTGTCGTCGAATTCAATCGTTCTAAAATCGACACAAACTGAAATGTCATCGGCAGGACTCGAACCCACGGCCTTTCCCTAACAAGGGGAATGCTATGATAACTGAGCTACGATCAGGGCCGAGCCGACCCTGTGTGCGTAGTGTGCTTATTGTCCTGACGGCCAAGGTCCTCAACGTTCTGTTTAAAATAGCAGCGTTGTTGGCGTCAGTCTCGCCGCCTATACGGGAGACCCGTACACGGCCATGCTCCGCACGATCCCAGGTACAGTTCCCTGCCGGAAGCGTTAGGTCCCTTTAAGTTGCGCATCAGTCGCGAGAGCGCGGCAGCTGCCCCCGTCACTTTGGGGACCAAACTTCGAAAATGTGGTCCGAAGTTCCACCGGCTATCGAGTACGAGCCCCAAATACTTCATTGAGGGTCGATGCCGATGCTAACGCTCCCTACATTTATGCTGGATCCTGGAGGTGGCCCGCCCGCATAATTCAAAGCGAATGAATCCTGTAAGCTGCCTTTCTATTTTAATATTTAAAATATACTTTATTTAACTCATTGCTTTGAAATACAAAAAAAACATAAAATTAAATCTATTTCGATATACCTAAGAGGTATTTGTTTATTTCCCTGCAATGCCTTTTATGATATCAGTTTGGTGGGACTAATTAAGGGCGCCAACGCACTAGCGACCAGGCCGCGGCGACCTGGTCGCCCAGTGAGTATGCAGCCGCGACATGTCGAGCGGTCAATACTTTCAGTCGACTTCCAAGGGTGTGTCAAGATGGACGTGCAGAAGATAATCTCACTAACTGTGCTAGTGTATTTACTGCGAAAACGAAAACGGAAGATTTCACGTATAATTACTATGCGAGAGATAGAGACTTGATTAGACTTGACTAGATTATTACTTATTTTTTGGAATATAGGAATTGGGTCGCATTTTTTTAATCCGTGAATAGTGAAAACGCGTATGAAAGAAGCGCGAATAAGGAGCTTTTACTGTATTATAGTTAAATTTAATAAAAAACACCTCCCAAGTTCTGCCTTTTCTTTATTTTCTAATGTTACACAACTGCCGTTTAGCGTCTTTATTAGAATAATCATCACATGATATATCCCATAAACCTTTTCTGCTTTCGACTTCGACTCATAGTCGAAGTCGAAAGCAGAAACCTTTCCGTGTCGAAATGATCGGACATTGTAAAATAATAACACTCTGTAGCGATACACGTCTGGTCGCCGCGGCCGATGCGGTAGCACTGAATGAATTTCAAAATAAAGTGATGATCTCGACGGCCACGTGTGGTCGCTGGTCGCGGGGCATGCTATTGCACGCCGCGGCCAATGGTGGCCGCTGGTCGCCGGCCGCTAAGTGCGTAGGTCCATAAGCGATTGCTTATAAAAATCAGAACTCACTGGCCGCCGCGACCTGGCCGCCGCAACCTGGCCGCCGCAGCCTGGTCGCTATTGCGTTGGCGCCCTAAAACGTCGCTCACTGAAGCACCTATTTATTCAAATAAAAGTTTAATTAGGAACGAAAAATAGAACAAAAGAAAACAAGCGGAAGCGCAGCGGTGAAGGGTGCGTGGACCCACTGGGCATTACCTACAGCGCCGCCTTCTTCAATCCGCGTGACATTTTGTCAGTGTGCGTGTGGTCAAGACTCGCGCAGGAAGGGTTCCGTACGTATATTTTATTCTGCTTTTAGTGTTTGTTGTTATAGCGGCAACAGAAATAAATCATCTGTAAAAAATTCAACGGTCAGTCTGCCTGTCTGTCCGTCAGACAGACAGGCAGACTGACAGCGGAGTCTTCGTAATACGCAAATTCAAATATAAACTAGTATTCAAATTTCACAAAATATGTGTATATTATACATACACATTACGTACGCGTATGTACACAACTGAATGTTTCACAAATATCATTTTCCAGTTTACATATTTGACACGTGTATGAAATCGTAGTTTAAACCGCGTTTAATAAACGTGCCGAAAACTCGCAATGTAGGATTAATTGAAATGCTTCCATCTCTTATATTCGACACTGAATTGTTTCTCTATTCTTGATGTAACCTACATTTCGAACCCTTTGTTCCATTTAAAGAGTTTAATCCTATAAGCGACTGTTGCGCTTAAACTAAAATTTAATAGGCAATATATAGAAGGCGTCGACTACGACATAAATACCAAAAGAATAGTAGCAGATACTTCTATTCTACCCTGCTTAACATATTCTAGACAAAGCTGGGCATTCATTCGTTAATTCGTTAATACTTAATTAACGAAGTTAAAACATTCCGAGTAACGTATTTAAACGGAACTTTAAAGTTAACTTAAAATATGTTAACTTAAAATATGTTAACTTCCGTTAACGAGTCCGTTAGTAAAAAAGCCTAGAAATAATTAGTTCGTCTTTAGTATTTCGTTCAGAACGCACTAGTCTATCATCCAAATTAATGAAAAAACATTGTTTGTCAACATGCCTATATTATACACAATCTAATAATTATATCCGTCTTTTTAGGGTTCCATATCTACCCAAAGGGTAAAACGGGAACCCTATTACTAAGACTCCACTGGCCGTCCGTCCGTCTGTCACCAGAGCTGTATCTCATATACCGTGATAGCTAGTACGTTGAAATTTGACAGATGATGTATTTCTATTGCCGCTATCAAAACACATACTAAAAACCGGTCAAGTGCGTTTAGTCGTTTAGCTTCTAGAGGGGAGAGCCTGTTTTAACAAAAAAACAGCTGTAAATTTTAATATCTCGAAAACGGATACTTAAATCAAAAATTTGACTTAGCAACCTCACAAAGTTTTTAAAAGACCTATCTATTGATACTCCACGCTATAGAATAAAATAATATATATAAAGAATCATTTTCAAATGGTTATTTATGTATTTTTATAATATTGCTTGAAATAAAATAGTAAAATTTTGACATTCATATGTGCTCTTTATGTGCCTAAACTGAATAAACGATATAGATACGATTCTTGATAGTGAGAGAAAAAAAACTACGTACCCAGCTACAACAAAATCGCGACTGATGCCCAACCTAAAGGGACCCAACGCTTCCTGCAGGATACTGTACTTGGGGATCGATCGGGGCTCCCGTATGGGCGGATAGGTTGGCGGTCAAGGTGAACGTGACTCTGTGAAACAGACCACTTCGAACCTTGGCCGTCAAAACCATACCGGGGTACCGCAGGATCTCCGGAGAGGCTGCATGTCTCCTAGCCGGGACCCCTCCATGGGACCTGCAGGCATATTGGCTATTTTTCATATGACTAGTGACCAACTGGGCTTCGGTTGATCACCAAACTTTGATGTCAACCGGTCGAGAGTTACAATTGGTATTATGTATCGTAATGAGTGACTATCATGTTACAGTGATTAACGGTGCTTATCGTCACACCACTTGACACCTCTAGTTTTTATCGACTATTAACTTGAATAAACCATTTTTTTGCGTTATGATACTAAATTTTTGACAACATTTTGAGTTTAGGCGGATTGAAACGGGGTATACTCAAAAACGCGCGTAAAATTTAAAAATGTTTTGATTGAAATTGTTTGGAATGGACCACACCACAGTTTGAACACTAGCGGATCAAACAGCGAGAATTTAGATAATATAATATTTTGATTGTATTAGTTAGTAGTACATACATAAGTAATATGTAGATTTTAATATTTAGTTTGTTTACAATTGTGCAATATTGTGAAAATAATTATAAAAGTAAGTGTGTACCTTGAATCGATATACTGTTTTGTTTAAACTGAAGAAAGTTGTCATCAATTTCTTCACTTAATTAACGCAATTATTTGCTTATTTGCAAGTGTGTACAATACATTATAATGTACATAAACAAGTTATAGATTATACTGAAATAAATAATGTCTATTTTAAGATACCCGCAAGAAGGAAGGAGAGTATCATTGAGGCAAATGCAACTGCTTGTGGATTTGCGGAATTCCATCTTGATATAGCGTTGGGCCGCTTTCCGGGTGGGCCAGTAGGCCTCAGGCTGTTCAAGCTACCCGAGAAATGTGGGTTACTATTGTTCTTAACATAACTTTCTAGGGCATAACATTTAAATAAGGCCTATATTATGGCCGTGTCCTTCTGCGAGCAACTCATGCTCGCAAAGAAGGCGGCAGAGAGGGAGAGGGAGCGTACCCTCCCCGCCGAGTTCCGTAGTCAGCGGCGAGGGCGCCGTAGACTTATCTACGCCCAAGACCATCGACCTCCATGATCGGAGCCTGAGAACGGCGGGTTCGCCACCCGCCGTCCTTACAGAAGCAGGCTAGAAGGATTGCGTTTTGCGGGGCCTCTGCACCATGGCACGCAACCAGATTCACTCACCGACGCGGGATAGCACCCTACCCCAACGACGCGGGATTTTCATTCCGACCAAACCCCCGCAGAGACCACACAGGTGGTCAAAGTCCGCCGGGCGCCACTGGAAATGCCTTCTGCGTGTGAACCAGAGGCGACCGGCAACGGACGTGAGAGCGGCCTATATTATATCCAGCAGAAGATATCTGTACATACATACATACATATGGTCACGCCTCTTTCCCATTGGGGTAGGCAGAGACTATGGAATTCCACTTGCTACGGTCCTGGCATACTTCTTTCGCTTCTTCCACTTTCATAACTATCTTCATGCACGCTCTCCGGTTCTGGGTGCTCTTGACCTGGCCTTTGTTCAAAACATCTCCGATTTGGTCGAAGTACGTTCGCCTAGGTCGACCCTTACCTGCCTGTCCATTTACGCCCGCCTTATGTATCTGTTTCGTCAATCTTCTTTCATCCATCCTTTCTACGTGCCCGAACCATCTAAGCATCCCTTTTTCTATCTTACTCACTACATCTTCTGATACACCGCAAAGTTCTCGTATCTCACTGTTCCTCACTTTCTCAACCAATGTCACCCCAGTCATACTTCTCAAACTTCTCATTTCCACTGCATTTATTTTACTTTCATGCTTCTTCTGCCAAACCCAACATTCACTTCCATACATAAGTGTAGGGACCAGCACTCCTCTATGAACAGCCAGCCTAGCCCTCCGGGAAATCTTCTGACTGTTCATAAAGTTATGCAGAGCCCCATTCACTTGATTTCCTGCCATAACTCTTCTTTCAATGTCGTCGTCACATCTTCCATCCCTTGTAAACTTAGACCCTAAATACACAAACTCTTTCACTTGCTCCACTCTTTCTCCTTCAATAACAATCGCACAGTTCGACATGCTTTCGTCTCGTTCAAATACCATTACTTTCGTCTTACTTGCGTTCACTTTCATTTCCTTCCTTTTCAAAGAGTCATTCAAAATATCAACCATCACCTGCAACTCCTCCGCCGATGACGCAAGTATTACCTGGTCATCAGCATATAAGAGGCACTTGATGGTCAATTCATCCATTCTTAAACCACACACACTCGCTTTCAGATCTTTCAGACAGTTATCCATGTATAGGTTAAACAGCATTGGTGACGCTACACAGCCCTGCCTGACGCCTCGTTCGATACCGAACCAGTCCGTGTAAGTCCCGTTTATGCGGACACAAGCACTGGAACCCTCATAAAGTGATTGCAGTGCTCGTATTAGATTGCTGCTTACTCCATACATGGACAGCGCTGACCACAATTCGCTCCTCACCACTCTATCATAGGCCTTCTCTAAGTCTACAAAAGCGCAGTAGACCTTTTGTCTTTTTGCCAGGAACTTTTCGGCAATGCTGCGTAAAGAGAAGACCTGATCCATGCATCCTCTTCCTTTCCTAAATCCAGCTTGCACATCCCACATTTTGTCATCAGTGTCATTCGTCAATCTAGTAATCAGAACCCTTGCATATAACTTGCCGACGACGCTGAGCAGACTTATCCCGCGGTAGTTTTTGCAGTCTCGCTGTGACCCTTTCCCTTTGTACAGCGGCACAATGACGGCTTTGCACCAGTCTCCTGGTACACTACCGCTTCTCCAACAAAGGTTAAAAAGGCGGTACAGCTGACTTGATACTACGCCTTGTGCTGCTTTCAGCATCTCGGTCGAGATCCTGTCATATCCTGCTGCCTTTCCAGCTTTCATGCCATTCAGTGCATCCATAATCTCTTTCACACTTATTTCATTCTCCTCTTCATTCCCACTTTTATTCTTGTCCTCTATACGAGATTCCACTTGCGCATCCTCTTTCTCAAACAGACTTTCAAAATATTCCTTCCATCTCTTTAAAACACTTTCTTCCCCAATCAGAGAGCTTCCATCGTGGTTTCTGACTTTGTCCAGTTGCGAGGATTGGATAGTGCCCCTGGCTGTTCTTATAGACTTCCAGAAAAGTTTAACATTTTCCTGGAAGTTGTCAGATAACCTCCTATCAAATTCATCCCTTTCATTCTCTTTCTCTTTAGCTATCACCTTCTTTACTTCTCTTTTACGCTTCTTGTATTCCTCTTTTGCTATTGAGACATCCTCATCTGTCGCCTTATTCATTCTGTGATTGGCTTTGATTGCCAACCAGTCCAGCCACGCTTTCTTCTTGCCCGCTACAACCATTTGTGCCTCTACACTCATTCTTTTGACCATACGTCCTTTTTTCCTTTTGCTGACACCACATACTTTCACAGCTACTTGCACAAGTCCTTCCTTTAACTGCACCCATAACTTTTCAATATCATCTTCTTCATCCATATTCTCATACTTCTCTCTCAAGCTATTTCGAAATTCTTCTCTTTTATTCCTTTCTTGCAAACTTTCTACTTTTATCCGTTCAAGCTCGGTCCCAGACTCATGGGCGTAGTGTCGCCACCGTTTAAATAAACCTCTTAACCGGCTTACAACCATATAGTGGTCTGTGTCGACACCAGTGCCACGATAAGCCCGGGTATCCATCACTGTCTTTCTCAATCTGTCGTCCACAATCACAAAATCTATCATACTTCTCTGTTCTCCTTCTTGTCTAGTATACATGTGGATATCTTTGTGGTTAAACAGAGTGTTTGTTACCACAAGATTCCACTCCAAACATACTTCAAGCAAACTTTTTCCATTCTCAGTCACTCTATCGAAACCAAACTTACCCAAAACACTTTCATATCCATCACGCTCCACTCCCACCCGACTATTAAAATCCCCTAACATTATGATTCTTTCATTCGGCTTGCATTTACCCAAGGTATCTTTCATGCTGTCCCAAAACACCTGCCTTTCACTCTGTGCTTGGTTGGACCGGTCCCACTGCGCATCCTGTGGGGCATAAACTCCCACTACAAAGATGCGCGAAAGACCGACCTTCAGCCTCATCCACAGTAGCCTTGGGCTTACACATTCGAAGTCAATCAAACACTCATTCATTCTAGCAGAAAGGATAATTCCAACACCTTGACTGGCCCGACTAGTATCAGCCACCCCTGACCAAAAAGCTGTAAATGGCCCATGTGTGGTTGTGTCACACCCTTTCCGCTTAGTCTCGTTCACACACAAAACATCCAGTCGTCTTTCACTCATCAACTTACACATTTCCCCCATTTTATCATTCATACCTCCTCTTACATTGATCGTCGCAAAGCGGCTTTCCATAGCCCACTTTTCGCCTACCCTGGGACTGAGACGTGATGGGTGGCGAACCACATCGCCGTAGATATCTGTATTATACCCAATTATACCTATAAGTAACACAAAATAAATAATTAACCTACAAATAAATGTATTGTTTTTTTGTCTCAAATCCGAAGAAAAACAATAAATAAACCAAATAGAATCTACGAAAACCATAACGCTTATCAAAAAACAACAACAAAAATCGCATTTAAAACTTAAATAATTTAAAATATCCGGCTTCGGTGATAATCACTATCATAAAACACTGCCTACGACTAGTATCTTTCGCAAAAAATATGACAATTATAATGACTATCTATTTGATGATAACTACGTTTACGCGATCGCGATCTTGTATTCATCGATACGCAAACATCTGTCAAAATGTGTTACAGTGACTATCAGCCATATTTGGCGCTCATGACGTAATCCTAGTTGGTCACTGATGATAGCCAATACGAAACCTCAATAGTCGTTTGACAAACAGTCGTTAAACACTTTTCATAGTGATCATCACTATGAGTTGTCAAATGAGATACGCCATAGGCTTGCTGAAAGCGAGAGCCCTTGCGTCATTGTTCCAACGGCGCAAGGAGGCGCTGGGACCACAGGTCTGCGTCTCGAGAAATCTAGGAGCTGCGGTCCCAACTCCGCCAGGATCTCATGGAGTCATGGAGGGTGCGACTTGAGCAACCCAAGTGGGGTACCACCATCATCGCGGCAGTGAGACCGATCATGGACGATTGGCTGCAGAGGCAGCATTGTGACCTCACGTATCGTGCGACGCACATCGTTACCGGGCATGGATGCTTCGGTAGCTATCTGTTTCGCATCCATCGTGAGGTCACACCCCGGTGATAATACTGCAAGGTTAGAAGCAGGCTAGAAGGGTTGCGTGCTGCGGGGCCTTTGCCCCAAAGCACGCAACCAGATTCACTCACTGACGCGGGATAAAACCCTACCCCAACGACGCGGGATTCTCATCCCGATCAAACCCCCGCAGTGACCACAGAGGGGGTCAAAGTCTGCCGGGCGCCACTGGAACTACGTTCTGCTTGTAACCAGAGACGACCGGCATAGAGATGCCGCGGCCTTGGGCCGCGGAACAAAAAGAAATCTACAACAAAAAACAAATTTTTCATAATTTTATTCTAGCACTTTGTCGGCGTAGTAAATTCATATTCATATCATTTTTAATCATCTATGGGTAATTTATTTACAATAAGAATTACAATATACAAAATAAACATAATTATAGACTAAAAATACCTACATTACAAAATATCGTTTAAAAATCCTCCGCGTCATTGCCGACTGGGAGGGTTCCCAGAATGCTGGCTGTGTTGCCACGTTGGATGGCGATACTTATTCTTTGGGCCAGAAAATAGCCAGCCTTCTGGTCCTGAGAAGCATCGATTAGGCGTTTAGCAATGTCTCTATAAATGCGGCGAGCACTCGGACCACATGACCCCAGTGTCTCAACCCCAAACGGCTCAAATATGTAATCACCTGCTAGGTTCGCATATTTACGCCGTTTAAGGCCTTCAGCCTATGCAGCAGCAGCGCCGGCACATCCGGATGTGCTTGGAAGGTGTGAAGGTGCTAAGGTGTCAACGCATGTAGTGTCCCATACCAAAGGCCTTCCCATCTTCCACGGTAGCAAAGACATACCGTCCGGTCTCTTTCCATCGCTTCGTGCTAAACCATTTGGTTCACGTACGGCCGGAAGACCTGCGGTGGAAGAGCCCGACGAATTATGTCGTTTAGAATAGCGTGAATTTATAATATTCATATTCATTTATTCATTTACAGAATGTAGCAGTTATAGGTGATAAATTACATTAAGTCCCATTTACACTACCATTGCATTATGGTATGTAAATAATTAACACATCCAGTATAAAATTGTTAAATTATTAATATCATACATAATTAAAAATATTATTAGGCCATTTACTTGGTAGAAATATGTAAGTATATAAATAATGTCAAAATTGGGCCAGCAATACAGGAATAATAAGCACAAGTCAATTCAAATTACACGTCAATTAAAAATAAATAAATATGATAACAACAATAATAGAATTAATACTGATGTAAAGTTATAATGTAAAGCCAAAATTTAAAGAATACAAACAGTAATAGTATTAATTAAAAATGTTAATAGAAATTATACAGTAATAAATACACATAGCCATGCCATGCCATGCAAGTTTCATGTTTGCCGTTTGGGAGGAAAGCCAAGGACGGACGGACGGACAGACAGCCGGACGGACGGACGGACATCACGAAACTATAAGGGTTCCAAGTCTTGAACTATGGAACCCTAAAACAGAATAAAGTCAATATTTCTTTTTTTGGTACGGTTTTTTGTTTCTAACCTAGTAACTTCCATAACTAACAGTTTATATAAGAAGATGCAATTTTCATTACGTATTAAAGGATTAACGATTAACGTTAACTTGCGTTAAAAACTCTAAAAATTAACGCATTAACTTTTAACGAAGTTATCTTATTCAGTAACGGATTAGCGATTAACGAAGAGTTAAACTATTTGATTAACGGTGCCCAGCTATGATTCTAGACAAACTTGGTCTTCACAAAAGAGGTAACGTTCTGCCCATAATAACAGTTGAAGCTTATGATGACATAGTGGTTTTTATTTGATACTCCGGCCTATTTGACGCATCATCCTTAACTAGAAAATGATATTTTAATACATTCAGTAGTACATGGGGCACACTAAAAGTATTGCACTTCTAGCTAATCGGAACTATTTGAATTTCGAATGTTATATTTTTTTCAACGTTGCAACCTTCTTAGTAATAAAAAAAAAACAATTGGCGGGAAATCATTTGTCAATTGTTTTTTATCACACATCAAAGTTCTACGTATGCAACGAAAATGGAATTAAGTCGAAAAGATTTTAGAGCGATGATTTTTTATAATTTTAAAAGTTCTCTCTCTCCGCAAGACTGTACCGCTCGTCTTTAAAATGCTTTTGGGAGAGAAGCACCTTGTTTGAGCACCGTGAGGCGATGGTTTGCTGAATTTGAGAGAGGTCGAGTTTCTTCACACGACGAATTTCGTGAAGGGCGGCCTTCAACTGCCGTCAACGAAAATAATGTGGCTACTGTTAAGCGGTTAATTGAAGAAAACCCGCGAATTACCTGAGACTATTCGAGGACTATTGGGGATTGGTATGAGTCAAATCCAGAAAATTTTACACGAAGAATTGAAAGTTCGGAAATTTTGTTGTCGTTGGATCCCTCATGAACTGACAGCGGAGCAGAAGCGGGCTCGCGTGGAATGGTGCTCACAGATGCTACTGAAGTACGACCACGGACATTCTAATGCTGTTTATGACATTGTCACAGGAGACGAAACGTGGATTTATTGTTTTGAACCCGAAAAAAACAGCATTCTTGTGAATGGGTGTTTGAAAATGAGAACAAGCCAACAAAAGCGAGGCTGGCGAGAAACGTTGGTAAAAAAATGATCGCGTTTTTTTTCTCAGCTACGGGTCCCATCTGTACAATTCCACATGAAGATCAAACGAGTGTTAATGCCGAGTTGTATGCTACCATTTATTTACCCAGGGTGTTAGAAAAAGTTCGCGAAAGACGACCCAAAAACCGCGTTCTCCTACATCATGACAACGCTTCTTCACACACGGCCAACAAAACAAAGTCATTTATAGCTTCCGAAACAGTACAACTCGTCACATATCCTGCGCATAGCCCCGACCTAGCACCCTGTGATTTCTGTATTTTCCCCAAAATCAAAGATTTGATGAGAGGTTTCACTTTTACCAACTCCGAAGAGGCAGTGATAGCGTTCAATCAGCACGTAGAAAACATGCCTTCAGATCTGTGGTCCTCCTGTTTTAAAAAATGGTTCGATCGCATGAAAAATTTTTTAAAATGTAAAGTGTATTTTGAAAAGCAATAAAACATAATATTTTGGTTTTAACATGTTGTTTTTTTAAGTTACGCAAAACTTATAGTGTGACCTACGTATATATACACCAACAATAATAATATGATGTATGACATTGATCGACTTTGTGTGAGAGTGTCCAAAAATATTTATTTATTTTTTCAATTCGGCAATAACATGTTTTCCATTTGACTGGAAAACAAGAATTAAGTCAATGTCAGTTTTTTTCCTTGCAACAGACTCCTCTGTAGCCTTGGTATTTTGATGAAAATGAAATGAAATTTGATGAAATGTTTAAGCGCCGCAAAATTTTGCTTGATTTAAGGATTCCGTATCCAAAGGGGTTTACGGAACCATATTACTAAGCCTCCAGTGTCAGTATGTTTGTCTGTCCGACAGGCAGTTAAAATTTTCACAGATGATGTATTTCTGTTGCCGCTATAACACATACTAGTATGCATTAATAAAGATAATATAGACTCCATCTCATGGAAATAATAATACTCCTGTGGTATTTTCTCGGAGGCTTCTTAAACGACGGGTGTCTTAACCATGTCGATTAGCAAGAAAGTGTGCAGCAATAAGGCATGTAAACATAACGCGTTATTACCTACGAGATATGTCGCTGTGCCATGTAAATTTCAGGCACAGGAATACCTGTGCCTGAAATTTACATGGCACAGCGACATCAATATCAAGAGATATAAAAATATTGCGGGGCAAATTAGATCTTTTAACGTTACTTTTAAATGCAATACCTACCTACATATATGTAGTAGCACGTGTGACGCCCTCTCGTCATTATTTATTTATTAAATCATTTACACAACATTACCGAGTTCCAAACAAAAGCTAATTTCGTTGTTCCATATGGAATAAAGTTGCAGGATGACTTCCATATTTTATTGAATACATAACTGTATTTGTCCATTTTTTTTTATATACAGGTCGACAAATTGACGCCACCCGCCCGATGGTAAGCTTAGGCGGCGTCTAGCGATTGTGGGTGACTCTCATAGTACACAGGAATACTATAGAGAGTGGCCCTCAACTTGACGACCCAGTAATGTGCCTCTTCACGCTTCGCTTAAAGAACCCAAGGTTATATGATGAAGGAAACACGTGCGCAGGCAGGGCGTTCTAAGCCACCATCATTCGGCAGAGAAAGGAACGTTTAAAACGCTCGGTTCTCGCGGTTTCCACGGTATGAGAGTGACATCTCTGCCCGGCACGCGTTGTTCGGGATCGGAAGGGAGAGGGTGGGATCAGGTTGAAGAGCTCTTCAGAACACTCACCGAGGTAAATACGGTAGAACGCGGCCAAGGAAGCAATTGTTCGCCGCTGGGCTAGCGACTCAAGGCTTCCCGTTACCTCCGGACAGTCTATAATGCGAATAGCGCGTCGCTGCATAGCGTCGAGAGCGTCCAGCAAATGCTTCGCGGAGCAGTCCCAGAGGTGAGAGCAGTATTCGACGCAGGGTCTAATCTGCGTTTTGTACAGCAGACACCTCTGGTGCGGTGTAAAGAATCGCATGTAAATATATTTCCTAGGACCTAGGGCGTTGGCAAACAAACCACAAAATCACATTCTTATCCACGAGGGGATAGACAGAGAAGCTCAATATATTCTAATATTATTATTATTAATCTATTAAAATTTCCAGGCACTTTCAAGAGTATTCTTACAATAGCGAGACATTCCGTTGTGACTGTTGGTCTGCGTTGGTCACGTTGTCCCGCAGGTTGATCCGGTTGAAGTAACGAGAGCCGTCGACGGCACACGCGCCACGTACAACTTAAAGTTGACGTGGTGACGCGACTCCAAGGGCTCCGGCCTCACGATGTACTTGACTCCTGAGTTTATTTTGGACTTTATAGATTGATTTAATGTTTCCCTTTTAGGTTCTCAAGTTGTACTGCGGCGGGCAGGCTCGCCACCTCGAGGAGATGACGTCACAGCGGCATTTGCCTGAACGCGCGAGCGCTTAGGCACACCGGGGTCACTGCGCGAGATAGCGATGGATACACAAATCAATAGGAACCAAGTAGGTATATTACGGGTTGTAGTTATTGATGTATGTAGATAATTTAGTGATGTATCCACGTATTACGATTAATAGAAAATGTTCGCCTCCATCTTTTATATTCACAAAAATATTTACAAAGGCACCACATAATTGCGTAAATACCGGAATCGTACACACTCATTTTTTTTTTTTTTAATCCCGCGACCTAGTTCCGCGGCCGCTCTAACGTCCGTTGCCGGGCGTCTCTGGTTACAAGCAGGTATTTCCAGTGGCGCCCGGCACGTGGGTGTGTACGTGCCGGGCGGATATATGATTTTATCAATCACTTATTACATATTATATAGCAATCACTTATTACATATTATATACATATTATAAAGCAGACGAGTTTATTTGTTTGTTTAAACGCGCTAATCTCAGCAATGATTTGAAACATTTTTTTTTATTGATTAGTGCATTTATTGAGAGCAGCAGTCAAATATGTTTCCAAAACGAGGAAAAATTATTTCTTTGGAGAACTTCCGTTGCGTGCGCTTGTCAAACGGTTAATAGTCCACCTAACAAAGGAGTGTTGCGTGCGTTAGCTGGCACCTAAACAATTTCTTCAGAAAGTTGTTCAGGGTGCTTAGGGAGTAAACATATTAAAAGTCCCCGCATTTAGGGGGGGAGCCGGAGGACGGGGGGGTTAAAGTTCCCATTTTTAGGTATTTCGCTAATATCTTCAAAACAGTGAGTCGTAAAGAAATAGTATCTTCTGTGCAATGAAAGCTAATAAAATTACCTAGAACTTTTGTATTATCCAGTTTTGTCGAAATCCTACTCATTTTAGAGGTACACGTTCCGGAAAAGTATTTTTTTTCGAAAAAAACATTTTTATTGTTCATCAGCTCTTGCCTGCTATTTGTTTCGCGTTTTTTCGGAATAAAATATATGTTAATCCAGGTACTAATCTATCTACCTACCAAATTTCATCCAAATCGGTTCAGCCGTTGAGTTGGGTCGTTTAATTTCTTTCCTTATCTCCGATGCCCACTGTCATAGAAAACGCGATCTCAATGGCTAAAACTCCTATTATCACCCGTTGTTAGTTACGCTTAGGTTATCCGCAATGAGTCTTAATAAGTGTCCTGTGTGTCAAAAGGATGTATTTAAAGAGAGTAAAGACTTATCTGAGTTGACTTTTCAATATCGTATTAGGGAGGCTTGTACAGTCAGCGTCTAATAGTTAGTCACAGTCAAGGTACTCTTATCTATAGGCGCAACCAAATAGTCAATAATATCGGTACAAACAAAGTTTCCTTATTGTTGACAACGATATAGTCGCTTCAAAGTGTCACATAGATAGGTTCATTCAAAGTGTTTAAAAATATCGTAACATGCTAAATGAGACATCAAACGCGCACGCATACTTGTCTCTTTCATTTCGAACATGACGTCATAGACTGGTTTTTGTTTATACTCGTAACAGTTGTAAATAATGGTATAAAAGTAACGATGTTACGTCTGTCGTTCAATTCAGAGGCACTAATTTAGACATTATACAAATATCTTGAGCGTCAACATTAAAACGCAAAACTCTTTTTATTGTAGTTCGAACTTTGTACGATTGGTGTCATAAAAAATAAGTTGAATTTGCATAGATTTATTGAGTTAAGAGTAGATTTACATTCTTTGAAGTCGGTTAGTGCAGTTTTACTGCGAAATAAGTAATTAAAAGCGTGTGTAGCCTCCATCTGCTAGAATTACATCGGTGCCATTCATTCTTCCTCCAACCTCCGCTAGCTCTTCTGGTCCGCTTTGAGTCATCCATCCCCAAAATCCTAAGGTGACCACTGCGGTTATTAGGGAGGACATTTCTTTCATCATATCTTGTGTTCAATGTCCGGTATAGAGATAAGCGTCTCTGGGCAGAAGAACAAAAAACTTTTTCATCTACAAAGATCACATTATCAAAATTAAAATTTTAAAAAATTCGTGCGAACTGTAAACGCTGCGCTTTATGCCTCGGTGTTAATATAGGTTTTTTAGCAGGAATACGATGGCGTAACCCATGTTCCCGCAGACTTCGTCTTATTGTACTCTGTGATATGTCAAATTTCACCGACATGCTCCTGGAGTTTATAAATCGATTGCTAACAGCTCGCTGCACTATGTTTCTATCTTCATCTGTATTTGTTTGACGTGGACGACCAAACGAAACATGGTTCCGAGAAGCACCTTCACTTTGCCATCTCTCTATCCAACGGTATACTGTTTCTCTAAATAAAAAAACAGAATATATGTCAGTTATGTATGAATAAAAATTAGTAAGATTCAGCAAGATGGGTAACTGATCTAATTCTAATGTGAAACTTACGGATATTCACAGTTCATTTGAAATATCTGTTATGGAGTCACCTACCTCTCTCAAATATTTTATTCGATGTTTTTCAGTGTCGCTAATATGATATGTAGCCATATTTATGTAATTATTGGTTCAATAATAGTTTTATTATTTCTAGTTGGTTTTATTGCACTTGACATTAATATGACTTATAATATAATACTAGACTATATTGTCTAAAGAGGTTTTTTTCCAGGGAAACCGTTTAAGTTTTAGTTGGTTGGTTTATGGTTTATTTCCATAACAATATATGCTGTGATCCTTTATTTACAACTGTTATAAACAAAAACCAGTCTACGACGTCATGTTCGAAATGAAAGAGACAAGTATGCGTGCGCATTTGATGTCTCATTTAGCATGTTACGATATTTTTAAACACTTTGACTGAACCTATCTATGTGACACTTTAAACGTCTCGCCCTTTGGAGCGACTACATCGTTGACAAGAATAAGGAAACATTGTTTGTACCGATATCATTGACTATTTGGTTGCGCCTATAGATTAGAGTACCTTGACTGTAACTAACTATTAGACGCTGACTGTACCATGAGGTCGGATCCATGGGGTGACGCAGTTCTTGGTCGCTTGTCCTGCATTAACGACCTTGTTGCTGAGGTAGCAGTACAAGTCCGAAAGCTGATATCCCCAGAGAGAAACATGTCACAGAGGCTATGGATGAGATTTTTGACTACATTGAAGGTAGCACCGATTGTCAGTTCTCCCAAGATGAGATACTAGGTGTCGTAACAGGATTCAAACTTCAGTGGCGAACCATCAAGGCTGAGCTGGAAAGCAAATATGGGGATCGAATATTGATAACTCCGGGGGTCAACAGATTCAAATCACCCGTGGTGTGTTTTAGAGACACTGGGGTATAAATTCAACCAAGTATGGTATGAAAACAGGGCCAAAAACGAAGGAGAGGTTGAGGATTGTTGCTAAAGCTGTGGAAATTATACGGCAAGACATTCAAAGTCAAGTGTACAGATACATATCCACCCAGCGACGACTTTTTGAATAATCCTGCTAACTCAACGGCTAAACCGATTTGGATGAAATTTGGTAGGTAGATAGATTAGAACCTGGATTAACATATAGGCTACTTTTTATTCCGTGAAAACGCGAACCAAATAGCAGGCAAGTGCTGATAATCAATATAAATGTTTTTTTTCGAAAATTTTTACTTTTCCGGAACGTGTAAAATGAGTAGGATTTCGACAAAATTGCATAAGACAAAAGTTGTTAGTTTTGTTAACTTTCATTGCACAGAAGATACTATTTCTCTACGATTCACCGTTTTGAAGATATTAGCGAAAAACCTAAAATGGGAACTTTAAACCCCTCCCCCCTTCCGGCTCCCCCCTAGACGCGGGGACTTTTAGTATATTTACTCCCTAAGCACCCTGAACAACTTTCTAAAGGAATCGCTTAGGTGCCAGCTAACGCACGCTACACCTCCCTTTCAGTCATTAGTTGAGTCAAAGAATCAATCAAGAATCAAAGAATCAATTTCATTTATTCAGTTTAGGCACATAAAGAGCACATATGAATGTCAAAATTTTACAACTATAAAAATACTAAATTAATTACATAAATAACCATTTGAAAATGATTCTTTCGCTGGTTCGGTAAGTTGGTTCTCCTGAGAAGATACGAGCAAGAAACTCAGGAAGATTATCCATTTTCTTTTTTAATAATGTTTTGTTTACATTGTGTTACAATTTGTATTGTACGAGTGGCTAACAACAGCAGATTAGGGTGAACATGCATTTTTATCATTAAGATATTCGTCTACATTATAATAGCCTTTCTTCATCAAACGTTTTTTCACTACTATTTTAAACTTATTAAGAGGCATGTCAACCAAATCCTGCGGAATTTTATTAAATATTTTTATACATTTGCCTACAAACGAATTACCAACTTTATGAAGTTTAATTTTTGTCATTGCCAGTTTATTTTTATTTCTTGTATTATAATTATGGTTGTCGGATCTTTTTTGAAGAGTTCTATGTTCTTCCGTACATATACAATGTTGTCGTAAACATATTGAGAAGCAACGGTTAAAATATTAATTTCTTTAAATAGTTCTTTCAGCGAGTCACGGGGTCCGAGTCTATAGATTGCTCGTATAGCTCGTTTCTGTAATATGAATATTGTCTCAATGTCGGCAGCTGAGCGCCATAGCAGCAGACCATATGACATAACGCTATGAAAGTAGCTAAAATAAACTAATCGTGCCGTTTTTTCATCAGCCAGTGAGCTTATCGTTCTAACCGCATAGGCAGCCGAACTAAGTCTTCCTGCCAAGGCTGTGATATGAGAACCCCATTGCAGTATACTATCTTAAGTTATTCCAAGAAAAACTGTGGTATTGACTATTTGAACTAATTCATTATTCATAGTACTATGAGTATCCACCTGTCTAACATTGGTAGTAAATTTTACACATTTTGTTTTCTTCGCATTGAGCAGCAAGTTGTTACTTGTGAACCAATGCAGTATTTCCGAAAGGGTAATTATTTACATCGTCAAGTTCTACTTTTCGTCTATCACTTTTAAAAATTAATGATGTGTCATCAGCAAATAATACTATTTCACAAAGATTTTTAGTGAAGTAAGGTAGATCATTTACGTATATTAAGAATAAAAGGGGTCCTAATATCGAGCCCTGGGGTACTCCCATGACTAATGAGGCGCCAGAAGAGTCGGTGCCATTAACGTTAACTTTTTGTACTCTATCAGTGAGGTAAGACTCCAGTAAGTCAAGTGAGCTGTGCGAAACACCGTAATACCCTAATTTTAGTAACAAAGTCTCATGATCAACACAATCAAAAGCTTTTGATAGATCACAAAAGATACCAATGGCGTGAAGTAACTTATTTTCTGTAAAATGTGTGGACTGTGTGTGGTTATTGATGCTATAACTATCAATCTTCTATCTACGACCCATTTAGTTGAGGTAACTCTAATTTTATTTTTCATAATGATGAAGAAACTAATCTGCTACACAAACATCGTATAAAAATAAAAATTTGAACAAAAATAAACGAAAAAGATAGGCCAATAGACAAAAAATCGGCATTTTCTCAAAAAATCTTCAAAGCCTTATAACTTGAAAAGGGTTAGGGTGGGGGGCAGGGGTCCAAGGTGAAATTTGTCAGAAATGGTGGGAACTACCACCCCTGAACGGGGTTCGCACGACTTACCAGGTAACCCTGTATACATCCTTATCTTTTATGGTTAATGTGGTATGTGTTATTACGGGAATTAAACTAGTCCGTAAAATGTTAAAAAGTCCGTATAATGTATGTTCTAAATTACCACGCGGACGAAGTCGCGGGCGACCACTAGTAAATAATATATGTGTTCCTAAAATTAAAATCTTATTGTAAATAAATGTAAATGTTTGCAGTTCCTAAAATAGTAGATCCGTCACCTAATTTGAATCACTAAATACCTAATATTAAAACGCTTACCTACACGTTAATTAAGAATTGTTTGTAAATAATATCCACTATGAAATAATTAGGTTAAATTGGGGTATTGTACGTAGTAAAGTGAGAATTCCTTGGGTATTTCAGATTAGTGACACATCTAAACTTAGGTGACCGAAAATATCCACATAAAACGGCCACATTTTCAATTCACAAATTCTCAATTATTTTAAACAAGCTGTCCCGGCGAACTTCGTACTGCATTCATTTTTATAATTAATAATAAGATCCTTCTCCTGATAATTACGAACACAACAAAAACATAATAAGCGAATTCGGTCCAGCCGTTCACGCGTAACGGCGTGACCAAGGGAAATAGGGATTCATTTTTATACATAGAGATAATATGGATAGAAAGTTAAGTCAAATGACCCTTAACCTAAAACCAGATATATGTTACCATATATACCCCTGTTGTTACGTTTCCTAAGCAATACGCATATTAGTTACAATACATATACATATAACCTTGTCGCCGTTTATATAATTTAATTATCAATGTTACATAATTACTATATTATCAACACTACATATCCTACCTTATACGGTTGTATAACTGTAGATTTTAAAAAAATACTCTATGAATTTACACCCGTGCGCACTTGTCTACAGTCCGAATATAGAATGCGATTTGTGCGATACGCATCGAATGGGCTCCAGTGTCTTTTGTCAATTGAATTTAAAATCATGACCTAAAATAATAAATGGAACATGCATGATGCAAAAGTAACAAAACAATCCATTCTTAGGGTCCGCGCATACCGGTTGCCACCGGTGGCTGTCAAACAAAGTGTATGATAAATCCTGTGAATCCGGTGTCGGTGGTCAGGGGCAAGTTTGCACGGAGCCCCAAGAATATCGAACGTTACGCAATGTATTTAGAACTGTATCAAGGACAACTGAAACCTACTCCTTAAAGCTTATTATAATATTCTAGAACGTTCAAAAGATTACACATTTTGTTATGTTATTGCACATTTTAAAAGTTCAGTTTACAAATTTTCGATAGACTGACTCGCCATCTAGTTCGTAAGTGTGGAACTAATAAGTGAGAATGGGGAACATGAGATCCTTCGTTTTTACTACAGATGCCGCTGTTAATATTATTTCTACGGGAAATTAAACATCAGCTGTGCTGTAGCCAGTGATAGTCCAGTAAAAAAGTTCGTTTCGGCAGTTTCTGAGATCTCTCTTTTGTTCCGGCTAGGAACAAACAGAGAGACCGATACAGATTTGAAACGTATTAAGCGAAAAACACTGGTGCTTCGTAAACGACACGATGCCATGCGACGTGGGAGACATCGACACACTGATACGACGTCTAACGTACATTATCTTACGCGCTATGACACTTTAATCGTGTGTGGCAGCGTGGAATAAATGGGTACACGCGAATCTGACGCGGTTACGCGAAAGACAGTGTGGTGAATGACCAGTGTGTTTCTTATCATACAAATTGTACAGGCCAGATCCTGTTCAGATGTCATAATGCGTGTCGCATGTGAAGGGTAAGTTTGCCCGTCCCACATTTTGCCAGACAGTTTGCGAGCCTAAGTTTCCGCTGAGTATATTTGCCAGAGCCTCGTCCGTCTGTCAGAATGTGCACCGCGTCAGCATGACTTGGGCGTCGAAGATGTTGATGAGGGGCCCCTTTAGCACGCAGATAAATTTTACAGCGCATAAAAGTCGATACTTTTGTATGCAACAGGGATTAACATCGGGAAGATGAAATTCAAATTTTGATCTATTTCCATTTTAAACGGTTGAACGTTGCGACACACATATACAAAACAATTCTGGTACTCTTGATAGATCGATGTATTAACATTTTATCGCAGACAACACAAGGCTGAATATAAAACACTTATTTTCGAAAGTTCCTATGTAAATAAATCAGATTTTTGACTGTCAAATTTTAAAACGAATAAGTTTCAAGATGAATTCCTTGTGTGGTTTGTGTGATTCACAAATTATTATAGCTTGATGTGAATAATACATGATGACCAAACACACTTGTACACTATTCCACAACTTTATTTAATTTATTTTAACCGACCGATGTACTAATATAGGTTTCACCTAGTGCGAACAATCGAAAGTATAAACTTCAATTTAATACCAATAGATGGCGCAATTTCAATATTAAAAAAATCTCGTGATATTCGCGTGTTTCATATTGTTGTTATCTGAATATGAACTAATTGCGTGGAACAATAGAAAATTTAAGAAAACTTAATGATGGTTAAGGCGAGGTCAACTATTTACAAAATAAAAAAAATACGCACATAGTCATAAATACTACAACCTCCACGGTAGATGGCGCCTGTAGTACCGGAGGCGCTGTTGGAATATTTGTTCTTGAAACGTTATGAATAATGAGTGACCGCCTTCCACCGTAAAAGGGTGCACCAATGAGAAATAGCTTAGCAGAAAGTAGTAAAATAGTTTTCACCATCCATTAACAAAGAGTTTAATATGAGAATCGGGTCTTGACTTCGGGCGTTTCGAGTAGTCAGCTTACCAATCTTTTTTAAGAACCATGAATCGCAAATACGATCTAGTAGCATTCCCGGTAACCCCTCCAGCTATTCTAGAAATGCTTGTTTGGAGTGGGTTCACGTCAGTAGTGTGGTGACCCGGGATCGGACTCGCGTCGTCAAACACAACGTTAAGGAGCCACCAGGATTCTACCATTGTCAACGTCGCTTACTCGATTAAGGTACAAGCACTTTTATGAAATTTTACATAGTGAGTCAGACGGAATGCTTAAAGAGTTCATTAGAAATCCGCTCAATACAAAACGCTTTTAACTCTCAATAATCTTATCTGCTTCGGGAACATTCACAATGGAAGCGTTTGTATAAAAATCCAGTCCACTGGGGGCCTACCACCACGTCTTTAATCATAAGTACCTATCATAAGTAGCTCAATAGGCATAAGTACATATTGAGACAGACTTGCAAAATACAAATCTAACAAGTGTGCAAATAATAATTGGAAACGATAGCCATTGGTACACAATGTTACGTTTTCGGTTGAACTCTTGACACCTTTGTGTCAGTGTTTATGAATAGCGAAGTCATCAAACAAAATGGTAGGTAAGTTAAATTCGTCAAAAAACGTAGGCAATTCTCTTCTTAAATCTAGTGTTGATAAATGTAGAATTAACTTTGATTTTCAGTATATTGACTCTGTCACTATACTTAAAACTTTTAAACAACTAAATATAAAAAATACCGAGGATCTTTGGGGCATTTCAACCAATATAATAAAATCAATAGTGCCCGCTATAGCGCCTCACCTTGCATTCATATTCAATAAATGTATAGATGAAAATCAGTTTCCTAATCTTATGAAGTACAGCATCATCATTCCTTTATTTAAAGCAGGAGAAAAAAGTGATCCTTTAAATTTTCGACCTATTTCCATACTCCCAACCCTCAGTTAAATTTTTGAAAAAATAATATTGATTCAATTGCTTTCACATTTTACAGACAATAAGTTACTTCATAACAAACAGTTTAGTTTCACTAAAGGCAGGAACACAACGGATGCAGGAGTTGCACTTGTGAAACATATATTTGATGCTTGGGAGAAAAAGCAGGATGCCATTGGTATATTTTGTGATCTATCAAAAGCTTTTGATTGTGTTGATCTTGAGACTTTGTTATTGAAATTAGGTTATTATGGTGTTTCGAACAGCTCACTTGGCTTATTCGAGTCTTACCTCACTGGTAGAGTACAAAAAGTAAACATTAATGGCACCGACTCTTCTGGCGCCTCATTAGTCATGGGAGTACCCCAGGGCTCGATATTATTTGCTGATGACACATCATTAATTTTTAAAAGTGATAGACAAAAAGTAGCACTTGACGACGTAAATAATACCCTTTCGGAAATATTGCATTGGTTCACAAGTAACAACTTGCTGCTCAATGCGAAGAAAACAAAATGAATTAATTCAAATAGTCAATACCACAGTTTTTCTTGGGATAACTCTAGATAGTAAACTACAATGGGGTCCTCATATCACAGCCTTGGCAGGAAGACAGCTCAGCTGCCTATGCGATTAGAAAGATAAGGTCACTGACTACTTTCATAGCGTTATGTCATATGGTCTGCTGCTGTGGGGCTCAGCTGCCGATATTGAGACAATATTCATATTACAGAAACGAGCTATACGAGCAATCTATAGACTCAGACCCCGTGACTCGCTGAAAGAACTATTTAATGAAATTAATATTTTAACAGTTGCTTCTCAGTATGTTTACGACAACATCTTATATGTACCGACGAACACAGATCTCTTCAAAAAAATAAACTGGCAATAACTAAAATTAGACTTCATAAAGTTGGTAATTCGTTTGTAGGCAAATGTATAAAAATTTATAATATAATTTCTCAGGATTTGGTTGACATGCCTCTTAATAAGTTTAAAATAGTAGTTAAAAAATGTTTGATGATGAAAGGCTACTATAATAAAATAAAAATGCATGGTCACCCTAATCTTCTGTTGTTGGCCACTCGTATAATACAATATAAACTAATTATAACAATGTAAACAAAACAATATTAAAAAAGAAAATGGATAATCTACCTGAGTTTCTTGCTGGTATCTTCTCAGGAGAACCAACTTACCGAACCAGCGAAAGAATCATTTTCTAATGGTTATTTATGTACTTAATTTAGTATTTTTATAATATTACTTGACAATAATTGTAAAATTTTGACATTCATATGTGCTCTTTATGTGCCTAAACTGAATAAATGAAATTGATTCTTAATTCTTGATTGATTCTGGTACACAGTATAATATCTGTACTGTAATAAAAAATGCGGATTAACATTCCCCTAGCCCCCCAAATACATACAGTAATGTAGCCTAGGTTACTCTTTCCAATTACCGCTATATTGCCTATATTTTAAAGCATTGAAATGAATATTATAGTAGATTACACATAATATGCCATCGCTGACTTTTCTGTAGACCTAAAGATACACAATTACACCATACATTTATGGTGGATATATCATTTTAGTATATCTCAAAGGAAAGTAGCGTTTTCGTTGAAAGCTATCGCATGACGTTTTTTCCATTTCATCATTATATTTTAGCCAATAGCAAATAAATGGTTATTTAACTATTTATTTATGACTAGCCGATTACCGCGGCTCCATCCGCGTGAAATAGTTTTCTCTTTTTCCCACAGGAACACATAACCGAGATAAAAAGTAATTTAAAGTACTCAGGGATAATGCAGCCTCATATTAGTGAACGACTTTTCAAAATCTGTTCTGCAGTTTTGGAGCATATTGAATGATAGATAATTTAAAGTACTCAGGGATAATGCAGCCTCATATTAGTGAACGACTTTTCAAAATCTGTTCTGCAGTGTTCTGCAGTGCACATCCACAATGAGCACAGCAGGCGATAATGAGAGAGTACGTATATTCCGGTAATGTGTTTCCGTCGGTATCGAGAAAATAATACCACGCAGGCAGAGCCGCGGGCAACAGCAAGTAGACTCAATCCCGTGCCTATTAACACAGAGTAGAAGAAACAGAACAGTTTCAGCTTCCTAACAACAACGTGCCAAATTGTACACAAACAACGTGCGTTGCATTTAAGTCAAAACATTGTCCACTAGCAGCGACTGGAAACGATTTGTTACTTCGGGGGCGTGGTCGGTAGTGCATCGGCTTTCAACCACGGAGTCTATATTACTGTCGAATCAAATATTAGTGTGATCCACAAACGTTTGTTTCGCAGTTTGAGTGTTTTCGATTTATAATAAATATGTATGTATTTAGAAATACATAATTATGTTTATCAGCTGTTGTCTAGTTCCCATAGCACAAGCTTATACTCGTAGCTTAGTTTGGGCTAGAGGATGTTGTGGGAGAATGTCCAAAAATATTGATATTTATTATTTACACACACACAAACACGTCTGTATACGTTTCCAGTCTCGCCGCGTATGCGACAAGTGGCCAGTGGACACGCACACATACCCCGCGTGCTTGTAGTGGTGCGACGAATTTCGGCGTTTATTTTTCGCTCAATCTCTGTTCTTACTACTATGTGGTATAAGTAAAGAGCCTCTGGGTAGTACTGTTGAACAGCCGGGACCTTGTATAAGCTGGGTACGGTGACAGTGGGATAGAACCTTGTCAACCGCTTAATGACGTCATCAATAGCTAAATAGTACGGATAACGTTTTTTATCAGTACTTTTTAGCGATAGATGATGTCACGAAGCTGTTATTCCTACTGTCATCGTGCGCGGCTTAAAACTTGCTGACAAAGTTCAGATGATAGGTATATTACTATTTGCGTATTCTGAGGTAAACCTGGGGTATTTGTAGAATAATTAACTAGATCACAACATCGATTAATAAATAGAATAAATATATAGATAGACATTTCGAATTACCAAAGAACAATGGCAAAAAATTGTCTCATTATTTAAAAACGCCCATAAATATTATATATGCCAAAGTAATTTATTGTTTATTTTGCGATTTTACAAGTATCTAAATGTTCCAATAAATGCCGGCGTTAAATTACTAGATTTTAAAAACGATTATTTATAAGAGGGGCTCGTGGTCTAGTGGTAACCGACAATGTTAACACATTGCAAAGGTTAAGCAACATCGAATCAGGCCGGTCTTACGATGGGTGACCATTTCTTAAGACACTGAGACCGCTCCGTGCCTCGGAGAGCACGTTAAGCCGTCGGTCCCGGTTGTCATACAAACATCTATGGCAGTCGTTAGGGGTAGTTGGAGCCCTAAATCAAAAATCCGACCGGTCTAAATACAGAACTTCGATGTCGCCCATGGGTTGTGGAGGTCAGATGGCAGTCGCTTCACGGAAAATATCGAAGTTCAGCCGAATCGCAGTTAGACTAGAAAGCCGACCCCAACTTTAGTTGGGAAAAGGCTCGGTGAATGATGATCAACGATTATTTAGGCCCGTACGCCAGCCAATCACAGCCAATGATGTCGTGCGATACTACCTTGTCACTTTGACAGATCACAGAATACATACAATAAATTTGTGTGCATTTTCTGTTTTTATGCAATAATTCGTACTCTGGACTCCGATTTATTTCCTCGTGTGACTACCATGATGGTTGAACATAATATAGTTTATGGCGAGACTAATTACGACAACATAACCTACAATATCAAAACACAATAAGTATCTTTATTTTCCGGCTTTCTCGATAGAAAATGACTTCACTTATGGAGTCTACAAGTGGCGCTGAATCGTTCGACATATTTTTCGTTTATGTGCGCTCATCGTTTGTGTCAGTCAGACTGCCTAGTATGGGCAACTGCCATTGTTCTTTCCGATAAGAGCTGAATTTTGGTCCTGAGCAGACATAGAATTGATATCTGTGGTTAACCTGATCTCTACTAAAATTAAGCTCTGTCAGATTTTTTTACAAATAGTTGTTTATGAAACTGTTACATAAAAAGGGGTTCAAGTATTTCATGACTAGTTAGAACACGAGTAGTTTTTAAAGAAACAAGCCTTGGCGAGTTTCTTTATATCCTACGATTGTTCTAATACCTAGTTATATGCAGTTTCATACACTACTTTATCTAATCTCATGCGTTTAGGCATTTTGAGAAACACAAACTTGAAGAAGTTATCGACTATAAGGCGGCAAAGCTCAACAGACTTTAGCCTGTTATTACTACAATGACTAAAAAGTTACTTTATGATATGGATTTGCAGAAAAAGATTTTCTATGAGATTCATAGAAAATCTGTATCATAAAATTACTTTTAAATTTTTTAACCGTAGTGAATCATAGACTTTATATATCAACTTTTGAAATCATAATTCGAATTTTTCGACATGAGAGTAGATAAATAATATTATTATACAAGTTCTAGTACTGATTCATTAGTTCGTTTTTTACACACAAATTTATGCGATATTTTGTAGATTCAAAACTATTAAGTATTTCATGACTAGTTGGTGGCACTTACAACAGCAATTATTTCACCCCTGGAAACACAGTTATTACGCCAACATTATAACTAACAAGCTATTAATACGATGTAATAAAAATATTGTACATATTATAAGAAATCAATGAATATTATGTCAAGAACATAACATATATTTATAAAGTTACAATTTATATTAATTGTAATTGGAGTTTACTCCTTAAGAATCGATTTTCATATATAAGGCGCCCGGTATGAGAAAAATCCGAGGGGTAAAACCTACTAACAAGTAACGAAAACGTGTCACGTTTTTGTGCGCACCTCTAGTGCGCAACTTTCTAATTTGGATGTGAGTGTATTAAGATTATTATTATTGTTATTGGAGTTTACTCCTTAAGAATCGATTTTCATATATAAGGCGCCCGGTATGAGAAAAATCCGAGGGGTAAAACCTACTAACAAGTAACGAAAATCGTGTCACGTTTTTGGTGCGCACCTCTAGTGCGCAACTTTCTAATTTGGATGTGAGTGTATTAAGATTATTATTATTGTTATTGGAGTTTACTCCTTAAGAATCGATTTTCATATATAAGGCGCCCGGTATGAGAAAAATCCGAGGGGTAAAACCTACTAACAAGTAACGAAAATCGTGTCACGTTTTTGGTGCGCACCTCTAGTGCGCAACTTTCTAATTTGTTATGGTTAGATACTCGTACTTAAGGAGTAAACTCCAGTCGTGCGTCGGAGCTGACACACACACTTTTTTTTATTTTATAATATAGTTCCATTAAAGTCTCTTTTAAATCCAAAGAAGTAGCTAGAGGCGTTCATATTCTTATCATTTAGTGTTAAGGCTTATAGCAGCTATAGCAGCCGTACGTACATGTCCTTTACGGATTGTGTATGAACCTGTGAAAAACGACATTACGCGACAGTCTGCAGTACAGCTGCTGTAACTATTTAAGGTCAATTCACACATTTCAGTGAAGCCTCAGTTCCAACCGACACAGTTCAGTATCAGTGCAAAATACGAACATGTCAGTGTCACAGTGATGACTGAGTCGTATTTGACACAGACATGTGGGGCCGCGTTCATAGAAAACGTACGAAAGAATATTTTGCACTAGTAAATCACTGATACTGAACTGTGTGGGAGGCTTCACTGGTACTGATATGTGTGAATCGATATTTTAGTCATCTATTGCTGTAAATATCTGACCCGAATCGTTATCGCTTAAATATTTATTTCTAGAACCATGTTTATTTTAAGTATTTAATCCTTATAGATTTTCTGAACCGCTCGTCATTTGGTCAGTTCTTGACATATTTATATTCATATGAATATAGTTATTACTACATCGAATTAAAACCATTGGTACAAGAAAATTATATAAAACTAGAGCTCATTGGATAACTTAAAGCATGGAATACATGGTCTAAGACGGATGTTTGAAACAGACATCTAAAATATAGTACGAAGTAGTTTGGAATACTGTTAGTTTAATTAACCCTATATAACAACGTTTGCAACCGTGTATTTCATGCTTTTTACTACAAATTATTAAATTTTGTAGTTTAAAACAACAAATATGAGTAATAGAATAGAAGAATATCAAAAGCTAGGAATAGGTGGATCGTGATTCTAATATACGACGACACTAGTGTCCGCGGAACATCATTTAGGTCTAGAATATTCGTGACACAGACACGCGTAGTGTCGCAACTTAATAACGCGACAGTTTACATACGCAGATACTCAGTGTTGTCGTTTAAGGGTATAAATATACGGTTTAAAACCAACAATGTTGTATTGAACACTGTTGGTTTTAAACCGTGTAGTCAGCAAAGCGCTCCTTTTAAAAACACATTTAAAACCGCGTTTGCAATCGTGTATTTATCCCTTAATGCATTAAGTTTTTTGGTTTACAACCGCGTTTGCAATCGTGCGTTTGATTTTTTTTTTTGCCCTGCCATTCCTGATGCGACCCAACTTGATTTTTTTATTTTACTTAGACTATGTACGTTTTCTTCGGCCTGCCCCTTCGTGGCTTTCTCTTCTGTGACGTATGACATGTCTGATCAGTTGGCCGAACATCCTCCCTCTCACATAAATAACCTAAATTCCAAGATACAATCTTAGCAGTCTGGGCCCTCTCAGGGACACACAGAATAGAACTAAACGTAACAGAGGTTCAGCTTCGTAACAATGTTCAATACTTATTGCACAAAGTGCGTCGCTCTAAGTCTAAGATTGTCCACTGGTTGTGGACAAGAACAAGCGGCCATTGTCCAAGCACAAATGCACCGCGTGCTTGTAGTGGTGTGACCAAACCAAACTCTGATCCGTTTGTTCCACTCAGTGCTATACATATAACTTACATCTAGCTTTTTTATTTTTCTTTTCTTCCATTATTAGTTATCCAATGAGCTTTGTATTATGGCACTGACTTACCTCAAGTTCTTCGATGACTTTCTCCAGCTGATCCTCACTGACTGGCGAGGCACCAGCCCTGGCACGTTCGGCATTCAAAAGTTTTAACCAAGAAGAATCCGTAGCATCCAAATCGTAGCTACAAGATGCCTCGGCCTTAGCCGGCGTGGTACTCAGTACGTGCTTCTCTGATGCATAATTCACATCACGGGTTAGATGCACATACTTCTCTTTATGTCTGCGGAATAAAAATAAGGAATAACGTTAAATAGACCGATATTGTTTGTTTTGAAACCGAGTAGTGCGTTAAACTGCCGATAGGTCTCTCATTGTCGGTACACGGGAACACATTATCGGGATAAAAAGTACAACAAAACACACAGGGTTAATGTAGCTAATGTAGTGACAACGATTTCAAAATCGGTTCAGTAGTTTCGGAACCAATTCAATTCAAACAAAATAAGTAATACCTCTATATAATACCTAAACAAAGGTATGAACGCTAATAAAATTACTAAGGTAGTTTCAATCTTCAGGTAGGTATACCTATAATTAGGCTACATAATTTGCTGCATAATTTGCTTGTGTGTATTGTGTAGCATAACGATAAAGATATTCTTTGTATGTAATACATTTTTCTTTTCTTTTCAGGCACAAAGAACTAATGTTGAAGTAATCCTTGAATGCCAAAAATTTGAATGATGTCTGCTTATATTTTTGGGCTCGAACAAAAGTTTTCCTGTTGACCTGCACTGAACTTAGCATCTGATTATATATCGCCACGATTTATGCCGATATGGATTTAGCACAAAGGTATTGTCGCAGAGTACGGTAACACGAGGACTAATTTGTGAAATATCACCGAAACAGTTCAGCCTTCAACCAAATTAAATGGCTGAGTTTGAGCTTAACGTAGAATCGTATATAATTCGGTTTTAATACCGCATTTTCACTTTTAACATCCAAAAGAGGAACCTATTCTATACTGTATTACAAAGCATCTATGCGTTGTGCACCATATGCAGTTGATTTGGCGGAACTTTTAAAGAAGATGTCTGTATCAAGCGAGCCAGAAGAGACTATCAAATATCTGGTTGAACTGTATATTTTCGTGGACGAAAGGCTGCAGTTCAAGATAAAGCTGAACATAGTTATATAACATGTGAACTTACAATTTGAATTCTTGGAAGTTGTGTGGTAGACGGTTCATGATAATCTCAACTTTGGGTGCCGGCAGTGAATCTGGGTTGACGGGTACCTGGACACCCCGCTCCCAGTCTTGTTTCCATGTATCAGTAATTATCCAATACGAGGATGGAGTCAACGGCTCATTGTCCGGCAACTTCATAGCGCTGATAAGGTCTTTTCTGAAAACCAGAAGATACAAATGTCAAGCAACGCATCCATGCATCAAGTATGTTAATGTTTTTATTTGTTACAAACAGCCTATGCCCAGCTTTTACTACTGCATGCTTTGTTTAATTCATATTATAAATTTCGATTTGTTTTTAATACATACATACATTAAACAGTCATTAAATTAGATGTCTTAAGTCGTCTTTCCGTCGCCGTTCGCGTCCGTCATACTCTCATTGGCAGAATCCGGAATCGGCCAGTAAAATTCTCACGAATTACGGACGCAATTATGAACACTCCTTAAGGCAGGATCTCGATAGTCTAGCGGTTCAGGACCTTTCAAGAAGAATTTCTCGTGTTCGTACCACGTCTGAGATCATCTTTGCGATATAATATTCTAATAATTAATTTGTCTAATGCGACTTCTCTGGAAATACATGTATGTATTATATATTTTTTATTAAACCAGAAAGTGATATAGATGACAAGTTTTAAATACTTGCTAGTTGATTAATTTATTTATTGTTTAGTAATTACAAACACAACTTTTTTTTTGGGTATAGAAATGTTGTCTTTACGACTTCCAATGATAATTAATATCACAACACTAATATCAGTACTTCAGAAAATAGTTAAATATACTTACAGCACTCATGCATCTGTTTAATACCACAGTTTGCAATATTTTACACACAGCTTAGTTACTAGTTTGCAATGAGTACCTAATACTAACAGATACAGCGAAAGCTTTGTACATAAATTCAAAATTAAATCATAATAATCTATATTAGAATAATAATTCTTTGACGAATATTAATTAAAAATATATTTAATATTAAAATATATTTAAATTTAGAAATATAATTAATATTAATATTAGAATTTAGATGTAATTAGAAGGTATAATTAGAATAGGTAATGTATATATTTATCTTGTCATTATTATTAAAAAAATACGAATCCGATTACAGAGTCCATTAAAATCTATATTAATACCAAAATATTATGACATTTCTAATATTCCTTATTAATCTGTATATATGGCATAAATTTAATTTTATAAGTTTAAATTAAGTTTACATCTTTTCAATTTTTCTATATTACATTACTGCTACTATTTAGAAATATCTCAAAGTTACATAGTACATTGATCAATATCATGGGCCTCGCTAAGTTCACATGTATTTTTGGATCAACATATCCACAATCTAAAGAAATTTAAAACAATTGCAGAGCCAGAGCTGAAAGTGAGCTAAAGAAAAGAGGATGGTTATGTTTGTAATCTGCTGTAATTCATTTGCCTGTGTATTTATATTACTTTTATAGTAGTACATATTTATGGCACGCATGATGAACAGTAGATTTCTGTAATATATATAATATATAATATATTTCTGTAATATATAGCTTTCTTGTTGCCAACCACCAAACTGCTGACATGTACCAATTCCCAACATAAGCATTTGCTAATAATTATTTACTGGCAAATACAGAATATGACAAAATTTTACTCAAATATTTGCTATAATGCTAAAAATATGTAAAATGAGTGACAATATGATATTTATTAGTTGATAATAATATAATTTATTAATGATCTTCTTGCAAATCTTTAAAATTACTAGACTTATAAGAAATAGTTATGTTTTATTGGTACTGTCTCATAATATGACACTTTCCGAACTCCCTGGTTTGACCCTGGGGTCTGGACCAAAACTTTGTGATCTGCAAATGTTTTCCGAAAAAAAGTATTTATATCAGTTATTTATTTAGTTTTTATAACACCAGCTCCGCATAGTTTGACGCAAAATAGTAGTTGTAAAAATATCCTTTCTTATTTATTTACTTTTAATACAATAAATATATTGTATTTCAACAGTAGCAACACGTGAGCCAATAGAAGGGACAGAGTGAAAACTTCCAAAGAATGTGCGAAATTGCAAACTAACCCAAGGCCCGGTTCATACTATGCCAACTGGTACATTTACCAGATACAGGATCCGGGACATAATGTTCACATTACATACTACTCTGATATCTGACTAATCTGATATCGCCAAATCCAGATTTTTCCGGATCCCATGTAATGTGAACAGATCGGCCCGGTTCTATAGAAATTCTTCTGCACTAGGTATTCTGGTACATTTACCGGCCCGGTATCCTCGTCTTGCGGAAAATAGGAATACTGAATTAGATAAAGCGATTATTTATACCGCACCAGAGGTGTCTGCTGTACAAGACACAGATTAGACCTTGCGTCTAATACAGATCTTACCTCTGGGACGGCGTCGCGAGGTGTCTGCTAGACGTACTCGACACTATGGCATCGACGCGATCTTCACGTAATAGATTCTCCGGAGGTCACGGGAAAGGAAAGGAAGCCTTGATCCGCACCGAACAATTACTTCGTTGGCTGCAATCTATCGTATTTACCAGGGTGGGTGTTTCTTTCGATCCGCGAATGCGTGCCGAGCAGAGATGCCAATAGCAATCCTCTGTCTGCGCACGTATTTCTTCTCACATACACCCCTGGATTCTTTAATCGGAGTGTGAAGAGGCACATCACCGGGCCGTCAACTGGAGGGTCACTTTCGATAGTGTGTGCTGTGTGAGTGGCCCCCACTCGCTAGATATCGCTTTGGCTTTACATCACATTAAACAAAACCTACCGGTAGGTAGTGGGAACAGATCCTAAGTGTCCACTGCGAAGATTTATTGCTGGTCCCCCGGTGGCCACGGTTGGTGCAATCAAACCGAAACGTCGCCGAAAGCAAAAAGGTGCGTACCTTTAGACACCAAACTAACCTGCCACCGACATCACCGGTGGGTGGTTAGGCACAAACATTATGTTTCTCAAACATAATAGGCCGGTTTACACGTACAAATCGGACGGCGCATGGGGCGCATCGGGCGTCCGCTCTAACGTCCGTTGCCGGGCGTCTCTGGTTCACACGCAGAAGGTACTTGCAGTGGCGCCCGGCGGACTCTGACCACCTGTGTGGTCTCTGCGGGGGTTTGGTCGGGATGAAAATCCCGCGTCGTTGGGGTAGGGTTTTATCCCGCGTCAGTGAGTGAATCTGGTTGCGTGCTATGGGGCAAAGGCCCCGCAGCACGCAACCCTTCAGCCTGCTTCTGTAAGGACGGCGGGTGGCGATCCCGCCCTCCTCAGGCCCCGATCATGGAGGAGTCTGCGGCGCCCTCGCCGCTGACTACGGAACTCGGCGGGGAGGGTACGCTCCCTCTCCCTCCCAGCCGCCTTCTTCGCGAGCATGACTTGCTCGCAGAAGGACACAATTAAATTGTATGTAGTTATTGTTCTGAAATCTTGTATTTGACGTTATTCAATGTTATGTGGGTAACGCCAACTTATACTTTACAAACTGTACCGTATTGACATCAACACTTGTTATGGAGTTCGTATACGTACACGTGGGATAGTATGGGAACACGCGAATCTGGCGCAGTGACGCGTAAGACAGCGTTGCGGATGACAGTGTGTTGTAAAGCATACAATTTAGACCAGATTCTGTTCAGATGTCTTATTGGCAGTCAAGTCATATTTAGTTCTTTTTAGGGTTCCGTAGTTCAAGTCTCGGAACTAGGTTTTTATGCTTTTATTTAATTTTTCTATTT
The DNA here is from genome assembly GCA_963556515.1 of Nudaria mundana. Taxonomy (NCBI): domain Eukaryota; kingdom Metazoa; phylum Arthropoda; class Insecta; order Lepidoptera; family Erebidae; genus Nudaria; species Nudaria mundana. Next base: position 2,623,895 of record OY748286.1, read on the forward strand.
ACAGTAAAATCTCGATTATCTGGCCATCAGTTGTAAGGATTCGCTATTATCCGGACTACCAACTGTAATTATGAGCTGTTTACCGCCCGCTCCGGGCAGAACCATCTACTGCCAACAACTGACAAGTGACAGTACAAATCCGAATCGAGAAGTTGATGGAAAACACCCGGAATTAAATCAATGGAAAAGGTTGTCTTTCATCACGATAATGGTAAACCACCTCCATGTTTAGCCACTCATCAAAATATTTTTGTATTTCAAAGCAATACCAACCTTGATAGCGCGATCTAGAAATTATAATATGAAGCAAATGTTGTTTTTGGATATCATCGTAGCTCAGTGGTCAGAGCATTCCCCCTGTTAAGGAAAGGCTGTGCGTTCGAGTCCTGCTGATGACATCAGTTTTTGTGATTTATTTATAATTTCTATCTTAACACTCAGCAAATTAAGATAGTTTGGCTGGGAGGTGTTAATGCATCCGTCACATATCCCTGACTTTTAGAGAAGTCCCATCCAAAAGTCACTTTTCTTCTTACATTGCATTATCCGGGTTTTTATCCGAATTTCTAACGACAACTATTAATTTAGTCCGGACAATCGAGTTTCTACTATATTTTTTTTTTTTAATTTTGACTTTTTCTCTACTTTTGCGAAACTGTTGTTCCCTTTGTATTGCTGCCCCTAGTGGATATTTTTAAAATCTTCAGAGGAAAATAGCTAATTGTGCCGTTCTCTGTGAGCAAATAATATTTTATTTCTTTCTAAGATTATTTCCACCACTTCTGAGTGTGTTTAACGCATCTATAGTTTTTATTCATTGATCATCATCTTTGTTAACCAAGGTATAATCAAATTAAATATGTTAGACTAGTCTCAAACTAAGCAGAGCTTGTGATATCAGTACTAGATAAACTGATATAAATATATATACATAGGAAACACACAGACTCGAGTACAAACATAATATTATATGTCATCATCATGACACAAAGTTTGTCCCGACCGGGCAATTAACCCGGGACTCCGGCACTATATAGCGTGTACACTACGTTACCGAATCAGTCAATTAATGTACATGTTGTTCTAACCTGTTACAAATTTTAAAATAAACTAGGCTTAAATATATATGATATCTATCTAATACACCAAAAAACAAATTATTATTCTCACTCATATAAGTGCCCAAATATCGTAGATATGAATATATTACATACATATTTACAAAGGTATTATAATTTTAAATTTAGTACATATTTTGTATTGGAATGGAATTGTCAGTCCTACATATAAATTTTTGGATATTTTAAATAATAATATGTAAAACATTGAACAAATATTTCTATAGATACACAGGCGTCCCTCGAGAAATTGCACAATGCCTTGTAGCACTGTCACTTGTCTATTATACTTATGTATACTAAACATATTGTCCTATATATTTTTAGGTTCATCCAACAATGTATTTTGCCAGTTTGCTTTTTATCACAGACAGATCCTTCTGTCGCAGTAATGCATTACAGAGATTTGTAAACGTATTTCAGATTATTTAAGGTTAATTTTAAACTATACTGTAGCCACATATGTGGGTTTTTTTTTTAATTCCGCTTGCACGTCTGTTGTCCCTGGTACGCACGCAGATGGTATTTCCAGTGGCGCCCGGACATCTATGTGGTAACTAAGTTTTGACACAAAGTCGTATATTTTATTTTATGGAACCGTGTTTCTATAGAAATATTTGATGCTACACAATGCAAAGATGTGTATAACTGACAATCAAAGTTCTATCTATGGGTCTAACAATAATAATTTAAACCTTAATTATATGTTAGAATATAACTTGACAGCCAGCTTAATCTATTATTAGATTTTAAATAACATATGCAATCAGCCATAGAAGACGCACAGTTCAGTTTTATCTTTACTATCTATTATTTATAAAGTCTTACATTTTAATTAATAAATATGTTAGGACAATTAAATACAACACAATCTGGTCTCAAAGTAATTAAACAGAGCTTGTGCTATAAGTACTAATTAAATGATAGGTACATAAATACTAACCGAATAAATAAATGAATAACATAAATATAAATAGGAAAAAAATTGCTCTGCATAGTTTAGGCAGCAGAGGTGCATCGTGATTAAAATAAAAATACTTGTAAGCACCATACGTTAACAACTGAAAAACACATTACAAATATTACACTCATACTTTTAGTTTATTATTGTATATTAACAATATTAGTAATATTAATTTATATTTTATTATTATATAAAACAAAATGCATTTAATTACATATCTCTTCTCATTTCATAATAAAGTGACTGCTTCATAACTGCAGTTTAAAACACATTAAAAGTGGGTGGGGGAAAAAGTTAAAAAAAAAAAAAATTGTGTAGATATGTATTATTTTTATCACTGTTAATTCTCTTAACGGGTAGGCAGGAACATATTATGTAGTATATTGGTGACCATACTTAGTTGAATTACAGAGCCTCTATTACATAGTTATATTATTGGACTGAAAAAAAATATTGGAAAAGCGTAGGTGTGTATGGTGCATCTCTGCCTAACCCTTCGGGAATATAGGCGTAATATATGTATGTATGTTGTCTAGTAGTTAGTGACATTGCCTGAAACTAACTACTGGACACAGAGGTCATGAGTTCAAATCTAGAGCAATACTTTTTTTCTTTTTTTTTATATATAGGTGCTTTGTGATGATTATTCTGTGTTGTTAGTAGTTTATCTATATGTATATTTAGAGGTATTTAAGTATCCCATAACACAAGCTTACTTTGGGCTTATTTGAAATCTATGTGCGAAGTTATTACATCTTATGCTGCACATACTATTTATGATTAAAATCATCAGCAATGCCTGTCAAGTTATAGAATTTAATTAATTTACATACAAACATTGTCATAGTACTGTACAAAATTATTTACATAATAATAACTAGGTACAGTACAAGTTCACAATTGAAACCAAGATATTCAGAGGGCTAAAGTTGAAATTATTGTAAGTACTGTTCAAGTGCTAAAGTGGAAATTATTGTACTGTAAATGTTTTACTAAAAAGGTGGATAAGTATTTTACTATAACTAAACTAGTGAAAGCCTCAATTTTGCCTTAGTGAAAGCCTTTAGATTTTGAATACTTCTAATTGACAATATACCTATATACCTATACCTAACAGTAACAAATGTGATATAGTCATACTTATATGTAAGAAAATCGCTAGCTCATTTTATAGAGTTAGTTTGAACATCTATTATGAAAGTTAAGTTCTGTAAATGTTAAAATTAGGTACCTACTTTATTTGTTTTTAATAATTTGACGCACAGCATTTAGTAGTTACAGTATTGAGATGCATTGCTTAATATGCCTAACGCTGTTTGTTACATAGGGTCTTAGATCAATTGACTCTTTTATCAGAAAAGTAAGTTTAAGAAATCAAAAAATTATCACAGACAAATTTAAATAATTATAGTTTTTAAATTAATTCAATTCTTGTACTTCAGCATGTAATAGTATAATAGTAAACTTGTTTTGTTGACTAGATATGAGACCCTTATTGATCTATTTGCATGGCGCGAAGCTATTCACCTACAGTACACAGCATAAACTATGAATCTCTATTCACAATAACACAATTGCTGCACTGCGTTTACTTATTAAATGTAATGCTTATCAATAAATTTACAATTATCATTACCATTCAAATCTTGTCTCATTGCAAACTAGTAACAGTGACGGCATCCAGAGCAAATGTTAAACACAAACCTGAATAGTTCTGCAGGTGCATCGGAGACACTCCTGTTATATATTGATGAAATCTTGAGGTCACTGACAGGCCGGAGCTGCCAAAGGGCATCATCGGCTTCTGCCTTGCGACAGCGCTTGGATGCGCTGGCGTCGTCGCCGCGCATCCCAGACGCCCGCTTTGAGCCTCTCAACGACATCTTGCTCACTTGTCCACAACCTACATGTTCACGATCCTTCTACTGCTTTACACTTAGAACGCGGCAATAACATCGTGTACAATGTCACATCAATCACTACATGGCACTTCAGTTTGCGTACTGTACACCTGGAACCAACAGATGATTTAAATTACACAACGAGCACTTATAATCACTTATAATCTTACAATCAATGTGTTTGATGAGGATGTATAGCCCAGACTTGTAGCATCTGTTCAGTCATATAAAGTCAAAAGTTATATGTAAAAGAAGTAAGATAAGACTAGAGAAGCGCTATTTTAGAGTTTTACACTTTATTATATACACATATAACGTTATAAAGCCGTTTGGAAGTGACTGTTTTGTACAAAAACATTTTGACGTACGATTCGTTATTGTCATTTTCAAGTATCGACAAAATTGCCCAAGCATTATTTGCAATTGTGATGTGTTTTACCTCGACATTGTACAGTCTATAGTATCTAAATACCATTATATATGTACTTTTACTTCATACAATGAAAATTAATAACAATCTCGTTTGACGTTTCACTTTACTGCACGAGTAATGTATGGCGGGCCACTCGTAGGTAACAGTAGAGACGGTAAATAGCGGGATACATTCACTACAGAGGTGCACCAAGTATTATGGCACGTCACAACACTAATCAATAAAATACACTCACACGACACCACCTACGACCCTGTATATTTCATTCTTTATAAATTAATCGTAAATATTTATCTCACGAAGTCTCCATTGTAGACTAGGTACATAATAAAGTTGACAACATAGATAGCAGCACTGTTTTGTTGCCAGATTGACGGGAGGGAGTCATGTACGCATCATTTTCTCCCTAATTTATCCATATAATATGTATGTATGTAGGTATATCTTCTATACTTTTATACATCATTGGGCATGCATTTCCACTTAAACAATATGCAGAAATAACTCATAATTTACATACATTTTTTGTAACAGACATTTGGCGCCATTGATCCAAAAACCACTTAGGTCACGTGACTATGTACGAATCACCAACGCAAGCCAAGTAAAATGGCCAAAACGCACATCGAGTTCATCTAATGTCATTGGTTTCGAGAGTAACTTGCCGCATAACATATACATGGAGACTTAATATCAATTTATCAAAGATGGGAACAAATCAAACACGAACACATATTCATTAAACATTGGATTTGTCAGCAAAACCACAAATTATGAAGATTAAATTATTACAATCTGAACAAACGAAAGATATCAATATGAAGTTACTGAAATCGACCACCAGGTGGCGCTGAGTGGCGCGATAGTCGCAAGCAAACGGAAGAAAATGTTGCCATATCATAATATAATGCAAAATATTGCCATGGAGGTATTACCTATCAAATTATTAAAGTTTTGCATTTTGTCATTTTACACTTATAAGAAATTGAAGTTCGGTTTAGAACTGGAACCTAAATTGTAGCCAAATCCTTTTTTTGCAACACAAAATAGGCTCAAACTTGAAAAATGATAAAAATCGGTAAAGGAAAAATACACTAACAGTTCTCCTGCATGCTCAGAATCGTTCAGACAGGGTGAAGTTGGCTACGGACGTTACTCGATAAGGTAGAAATTAGTTGAAAATCGAACAAAATAGGCCACCTTTGTGGCGATATGTTAGGGTGTTTATACAGATTATTGATTTATTTGATTCGAAGATTTAAGCGTCGTTCAGAACTTGTTCAGACTACGCTATAATATATAGCAATATAGTGAACATAATTAAGACGACTTGCTATACTATAGTATACAGCATGGCGTTAACATAATGCTACATTATTATAGCAAGCTCAGTTCACCCCTATCCTCGAAAGTGTTCGTGTACTGTACACTATCGACACAAAGGTGCGGCAGGAAAGGCGGGTGGTGCAATGGGGAGGGAAGGGCAGGAATCGAGGTAGGCGTACGGGTGTGGCTCACACGCCACCACAATACACACATATCACAATATAACATATCGACGCCAGCACAGCGCATCGCTGAAATAAATACCGTATAGCTTACTATAGGCTATATAGTATAGCGTAGTGTGAACGTGTTCATATTAAATGTACAGTATGCGATATGCTATGGTGCATATTGACTGTCTGACTGTTCAGATGTGCAGAGTGGTTGTTACTGGTTCAGACCGGTTATCAGCGATTTATACGTAGTATAGAGTTGCCCTAAGGGTATTTTTACCGACGACTCCATAAGTTGGTGGAGTGCTCAGCGTGGGCGCGTCAGCGCCGGGACCTCGTAGTGGGTCTGGGCGTAGATACCCTCTCGCTGGAAACTAGTGGAAACTAAGCTTCAAGCCATGGTCTCCAGCGCGAGTGGGTGGAATGTAGCCGTGTCATTTTGCGAGCAATTCATGCTCGCGAAGGAGGCGGCTGAGAGGGATAGGGAGCGTACCCTCCCCACTGAGTTCCCCAGTCAGCGGCCAGGGCGCCGCAGACTCATCTACGCTAGGATAGCCACCCGCCGTCCTTACAGAAGCAGGCTAGAAGGGTCGCGTGCTGCGGGGCCTCAGCCCCACAGCACGCAACCAGATTCACTCACCGACGTGGGTTAAACCCCAACCCCAACGACGCGGGATTTTCATTCTGACCAAACCCCCGAAGAGGCCACAGTGTTAAAATCCATTGTTAACATATTTCATCTACCCAAAATATTCTTATTGTGATACCGTCCATTTTGTGTTAAGCCCTTATTTTTCTAATTTCACATTATACTTAACGTAAAATTAATATCAATTGTAACATATTCCACCAATCTGGAATATTCCTGATTCGAAACTTTCTTCGCGACGGCTATAGAACGGACTGTTATTTTAGGGTTCACTAAATTAGTGAAGCCCTTGAATTGTAAGATTTTAAATGTAAATGGGGTGGTGTACATAACGCAAACTCAAAATGGGAACTTAGTCTCCGATACGGTATTGCTAAGCAAATAATTATTTGGAATTGTACAAGTATTTGAGTTGGGCCTGAGTATGAATTCGACCTACCGGTCGAGACTTTCTGACGCCGGTCGGAGACCGAAATATAGGGACGAGCCAACTACCATTCTGTGAATCCCTGTTCCCATGTGTATAACCCTGTGTAATGTGTAACCTTGTCACGACAATTAGGGGGAACCTGTACAGAGATTTATATGCGGGGTCTACGGCAAGCGGTTCCGAGCCGGAATCTAATCCGCTGCTTGTGTTCCTTCCAGAACTACCTTGGGTAGTAGTATCAGCCAATTATTTGAAGAGACTCCGCGAGTTTGCTGAGCAACCAGACGCTGCCGCCGGCACTTCTGTGGCATCAACCCGGATCGACCCAGAAGCATCTTATTGGAGGACACCGACGGATCCTACCGGCCGAACGCCGTCGCCTGTGGACCCCAAGTTAAGTGCACCGGGCACTTCCGCAAACAGTCTGTGTACCTACCCCTCGACCCACGTGTTTTAATTGAATTGTATAAAAATCCTCGGTTCCTGCAATTAAAGAAAAGTCAACTCTGATTAGCCGTCGTTTTATTTAGCTTTTATGCAGGGGTCGTATCAGTGTACCAGAGACGCCCGCAGCAATGGACATGGGAGCGGAATCTTCGATGAATATCGATGGAGCCACGTTTTTAAAAAAAGAAGAAGAAGAGGAACCTTTTTAGTAATTTTTTTTGCACTTCGTTTACTTCTTATTAACTTTCTAATTTAATAAGAATTAGAAGAAGAAGCCATAAGTACTTTTCCTGTATGAGATTTTTAGGGCTCCGTATCCTAGGCGTAAAATTGGACGCTATTACTAAGTCTCCCCTGTCCGTCCGTTCGTCCGTCTGTCACCAGGCTATATCTTATAAACCGTGAAGCTTCATTCACACTCTCGCCTCATGTCTCGTCGTGTTCACCCTCTCGTGGTGCGTTCAGTTATATTGTTAGCCGGGGGCCACTGGTAAATCCTGGAGTGTTCACCAGAGGGTCTCGGGTCACACAAAGGACGTGGGAGCGGTCGCTTCCATAATTTAAATTGAAAAGTGTCTGTTAGTCATTCTAAATTCACAGCTACCTATTCACTAAATGCATATAAATGCATAGCTATATACTGTATACACAGATAAAAGACGTAATTTTTAGCATGTCTCTCTGTTTGTTTCGGCTAATATCTGGAATTGGCTGAACTGCTTTTACAGGACTTTATTGGCAGACAACTGATATTATAAAAAGTATATTAGATTAATATTAGGTTACATTAATTGTTTAAGTATTAAACTTTTGTTATCTACCTTTTAATTGAGATCAACTTTAATCACTTAGGCTTATAAATTTTAAAACAATACAAATTAATAAAATAACAACACCGGTTGGCAACGGTGATCAAGACAATGTCGCACACATAATTACATGCAGAGGTCCACCCTGTAGAGTCACCATCAGCCCGAAGTCCACAACATGTACGCCGATACCATATTACGTCGTGCCAGGAGCTTTTTCAGGCATTTGGTTGACATTTTGGATACTTCATGGGTCACCATGTAGGCAATTACAGTCACTCCAATGTTTGACTTCAATAAATTACCTGCATGGGCGTTATTGAGACAAATCTAATCGTGACAAGAAAGTTAATAATATTGCATTATAAATAAAAGTTTAAATTATCAATATAAAGTGTTACGATTATTACACATTATCACAAGTACTGAAAGAAAGAGTCAGATAGTTAAGACCTAACTTCGGTCTAAACTAGTATGGTTCCATCAAAATGGTACGAACTCTTCAAATTCCCCTCCAACGCGTCGTGCGAACTAACTGCGCGACCGATTCTGTGTTCGGGAATGACGTAAAGCTAGTGAGTAGGTAAGTACAGTATTAGTTAGTTGCATTGCAAGTACAGTATTATAGCTGCCGTCGTCACCTCAAAATAACAAGAACCTCATTAGGTTCTTGTTATATTGAGGTGATGACCGTTGCCTGCTGACTCTGATTTGCCTACATTTCCCCTATAACTGTTTAGGTTGGTAAGGGATACAGATTATGAGGAACATGGTCGAGTGTGACATCAAGTAATTTACGACAACTCAAGATGACAAGAATGTGTTGCATATTGAATTGCCTGATAAAATTGCTCTATATTGATTGCCCAGCAATTTCTGCTCTAAAATTGCCCGTGTCAGCGCAATAGGATTAGCGCTCTTTCCCCCCACAGCACTTTACGCCACCACCGTCGCCCGGTTAATTAAGCTTGCTATATTAGTGTAACATTCATATGGGTCAGTATGGGAAAGTCTGAAATTATAAGACATAGAGATAGAAGATCTGTTCTTAGGAACCATGTCATTTGATGATCATCATGATTTTAGTAAAAATAAAAACTGCATTCACAGATTTAAAAAAGAACTTGTAGTCAGATCGGGAATCAAACCGGGACGGTTTGAAAAAAAAAATTACACTACTTATTTTTATTTAGATATATCGACTGTGTAGGTCTTAAGTAGTAATTGTAGTATTACTATGAAACATGATGTCTCAAATTAATAAAAGGCATTGTTTTAAAATCTTTTATTTATTTTAGTATAGTTCGACAGTACTACAATTCTTTTCAATTCAACGTTAAACTCGTTTCTTTGTGTAAAATTGTAAACTTTTACACAAAGATCACCCTGTTACATGCATCCCTCAGTTTATAACCGTCACCTAGCTGTAGAAATTTTTGTTTAATTAATTGTTTTGTTATTTAAAGATCCGTGACATAGTTCCTAAGAACAGATTTTGGTATGTCTTATAGTTACAAACCGTTATAGGGGAAATGTAGGCATAATTCCCATACTTACTGACCCATATAAATGTTACACCTTGTATACTATACGATAAATGCTTGCGATAATAAAGCGTAATGTGAACGGTATGCTATATAGTATAGTATGTCGTCTTAATTATCTTTTAAATAGCCTTAGACCAACACGTTAACCGGAGGTCTGAAATTCGTTGCTCTGTGAAAATAGCGCTTGAATGTTTAGTCTTTTGTAAAATTAGCTTAGTGGAAGGAATCTTAGTAAGTATATAGCATGTGTATCTGCCTACCTTCATAATATAAACAAAAAAAGCTGACTATTGACCACGAGCGTAGAGAGTATAATTACTCGAGTTTAATGAAACTCGGAGGCATAGTTCCTCTTCAGGCTGTGGTACAGATGGTATGTGGTAAGGTAAAATAGCATTACTTACAAAAATATAAATGGCACCGATTTTCATCGAAACTGACCCCGGCTGATGCGCAGGCGCCTTTAATCTAAATTCAAGTTTTTTTGGGTACTGGAGTTTATCAGTCCAATATCCAATCCAACAGACAAAAAGTCTTAAAGGTACAACCGTACAAAGGTACAAAAAATGTAAGTATTTACGATTACACGTAGCTAAATTAAATTGACTCGCAAATTTCCCACATGTTAATTAGGGACAGTTTTGTTATTTGCAATTCCCACACAAAAAGTAAGCCTAAGTTACATCATTAACATCAGCTATCTGCAGTAAAGTCCCGTTAAAATAGGTCCAGTTGTTTCATAGATAACCCGGACCAAACAAACAATCAGACGGACAGACAGACAGAAAGACAAAATTATAAATAATGTTTTATGTAAGAAATAGATACCAAGTAGGTACCTATCGCCATTAGTAAAAGATTGTTAATTTGAAATTATGTACAGATATATAGGTAGGTAGGCAGATTTAATTTTATCCGCGAAGGGGTAGGCAGAGCTTACACACCCATACCTACCAGGCCTATGTCACTCGCCTAACAATCGCAAAAAATACGTGACGACAGCTAGGTACAACTTGAAGTTGTAAGTCAGTAAGGGTTGTCTCTTGTTTGTGACACGGCATTGACCATAGAGTTGATATTGAGGCATTAACGTCATAATTATAGGTCAAATTATGCTGGTACTTTCCTGTCCACCCTAACATTCGAATTATGTTCTATGTAAACAAAAGAATGTGTTTTAATTAACGTCGGAGTGCAAGTTCTGTATGTAAGTACTATTCCCTATTCTGTGGCCATACTTCGCCAGTAATTTCGTTCCACGTAATAAATACAGTGCAAGGCCGTTGCTGTTAACGAGATCTTAGAAAATCTATAACCATTTCTGTACTGTACTGTAATTCAAACTAAAATACCAAAAGCCAGGACAGACAGAAATAGAATATTCTAATTCTGTCTCTCCTGGCTGTTCGTATTTTGGTTTGACTAGTTAGGAAAGTAGGCTTTGCATTATATGTGACCTCTTTTACACACACATGTGTTGTACACACAGCTACAAAAAGAGTTTTTACTCTACTTTTCATGGTCACTCACACAAATGCAAGGCTCCGCTTACGCTCGCGACCTTAACCTATGATCTTACGACTGCTATTACGCAAGCAATTTCGCTGATGAAGTTCGCAAGAAGCTATCATTGTATATGTATAGGTATATTTACATATACAACAACACAATATTAAATAGGTAAGTAGGTACTTACCTTTTAGGGTTTCGTACCCAAAGGGTAAACCGGGAACCCTATAACTAATACTCCGCTGTCCGTCCGCCCGTCCGTTCGTCTGTCACCAGGCGATATCTCGAGAAAGTTGAAATTTTCACTTAATGGCGGCTGTACACACTCGTCGAGACACCCCGAGACAGGCCGAGTGCGAGTGTGTAAAGGGCGCACTCGTCTCGTCTCACTCTTGCCTCGCTCTCTCTTTCTCATCTCGGACGCTCTCGGTGACGTGTCTGTTTTTTGCGCCCGAGTCAAAGGGTCTCGTTGGCTCTCGCGAGGTAAATGAGAGCGAACATGTACACACTCGTTTCACGAATTTACTTTGTATGGTAAATTAAAGGTCACGGCACAAAGACATACAGCAGCAGCAATTTCTACGTCCTACTTAATAAATAAAAACGGCAATAAAATCACGTTTGTTGTAAGGGTTGTACCCTAAAATATTAATTTTATTCTGGTTTTTACTATATGTTGTTATAGCGGCAACATAAATACATTATTTACTATGTCACTGTTCAAGGTATACTAATTATCACTGCTCATGAAATACAGCCTGGTGACAGACGGACGGACGGATAGACAGACAGACGGACAGTGAAGTCTTAGTAATAGGGTTCTGTATTTCTCCTTTGCGTACGGAGCCCTAAAAAGAAAATAAATAATATCTATGGATAGGTCATCAAAAATGATATTGAGCTTTCTAATATAATTTTTTTTCTAAACTGAATAGTTTGCGCGAGAGACCCTTCCAAAGTGGTAAAATGTGCCCCCCCCCCCTCTAACTTCTAAAATAAGAGAATGATAAAACCAAAAAATATAAATGTTGTACATTACCATGCAAACTTCTACCGAAAATTGGTTTGAACGAGATCTAGTAAGTAGTTTTTTTTAATACGCCATAAATCATAAAAATTCAAATATTATGTTACTTGCTGCTACGGAACCCTTCATGGGCAAGTCCGACTCGCACTTGGCCGCTTTTTTGTTAGCCAAACATAACGTAATCCCTCGAAAAACAAAAAGAAATGTAAGTAAATGAAACCCAAGTAGTTAAATGCATTTAGTTATTATTAAAATAGTGCATACCTACTATAATCCGCACAATAATTACGTGGTTTCTGCATTTCGAAGCGTAAGCGCGGGATACGTGCAGTGCGATGCGAGCGCTCAGACGGGCGTTCGGCACCCCTCTGCAAGTTTGTATCATCGACGATACGCCGAGCGGTAGGTATATAGCGCACGGCCTTGAGCGAGTGACGGAGGCCTGGCGAGAGGCTCTCGACGAGTGTGTACAGCCGCCATAAGATGTATTTCTGTTGCCACTATAACAATAAATACATAGGTACTTACTAAAAACAAAGTATAATAAATACAACTTAAAACAAATGTGATTTTTTTGCCGTTTTGTTAAATAACTCTTTGTGCGCGAGTCCGACAGCACTTGGCCGCTTTTAGTGACACAGGATGCGTGTTTATCTAATTTAATCCAATGTCGCAGTCTTAGATGAACTATGTCGCAGTAAGTATTAGGTATGAATAGATTCTGTATTACATTTTATCAATATTGACACCAAAAAAATTATAACAAGATGGCCTTCTGATACATACGTACATAGCATAGAGCAACGCGGACGTCGTATACGCGGTCATCGTATATACTCGTACAATAACAAGCTATGTCTATACTAATGTACAGAATGAAGTGTTTGATGTTTTAGATGTGGTCATCTCAACAACTAACTAGGACGGTACCTACTGGTTGTAATTAAAAAGTTCAAAATAATTTAAGGTCCGGGCCGCTCATATTGTCAACCATATGTTTATGTCCACCAGTAAGTACGAAAACCTTAAAATACCATGATATATGTAACTATTACAATTGTATTATGTAGTTTGTAGACAAAACGACGACGACATCGCAAGCAGATGTAAAATTATACATATCCTGCTTGTAGTGCAGTTCCTGAGTGTGAGAAAATCGATGACTCACGCTGTATTACAAATCAAATCAGGACCTATTTCCTTTCTAACCTCTTCGGTATAGGTATAGCCCGTTTCTCGACGAAGGCCGTTAGCATAACATTGATAAGTAGGTAGGTACCTATATACCTACTTGATGATTAGAGCTAAGTTGCATCGGAAAATGTGGCAAGATCGTGGACAATTCTTTCTTTTTACGGGAAAAGTTTAAAGTTATTAAAAAAATTCATCAATCAATTTAGAAAACTATTTTGGTACCTATGCACCTAAGTATATTAGGTACCTTCCTATTCGATGCGAAGTCGTGAGCCTTAGGTAGTACCTACTTACCTTAATATTTACCTAATCAAATTTTTGGTACCTATCTTGGTGATAACCGTGGTAACACATATACTATAGGCCTATAGCACTCACAGACAATGTAAATTAAATTGTAAATATTAGTGAAAGAATTTTCAAAATCGGTTCAGTGGTTTCGAGACGCAATCAAATCTTTCCTCTTTATTATAACACATAAGTATTAGTAGGTAATCTCTCTTCGACGGTCTCTAATAGAAGTTAGATTAGGTACTAACCTAATCTAACTTCTATTAGAGACCGTCTTAAACTAGGTTAACCATATCGCAGTTGTATTTGTACCTACAGTTTTTGATAGCAATAATTACAAAACGGATAAAAAAAATATGTGATAGGTACATAATTATGTAGGCCACAACAAATAAAATAAAGGTACCTAGGTAAACAAAAAAAAAACTACTTCTGAAATGTGTAAAAAATTTTAATAAGTAATTAAATACCAACGACAAATTAAAAAAAAAGTATAAAGTGAACTGTTTAATCTAGTTGATTCTGATTACGTAAAACATACCAAAATTATGAATGACTCAACGTGGAAATGTACCGCCTCAGAAATACCGTAAAAGTATTAAACCTACCTACTTTTGTTTATGCATCGTATTACTGTACAATATTGAGAATAATTACAATTGCGAGTCGTCTCAGAAGTTATTGCGTTTCTACATACTTTCATTTTACAAAATTGTGTTCATCAGAACCGGTTGATTGTGAGGTCAGTTCGTGAGTCATAGTAAAAAAATATGTAAAGCGCCACCTGTTGTTTTATATTTGAAGTTTTTATGTAGTCACATGTTGAGTATTTTTTCAACATATAACTACTTATAAGATAATATAGATAGCGCTGTTAGCTTGTTTCTTATTTTCACATTTTTGCACGAATGAAGCGTTGTGGCGCCCGGCGCGGCGGAGGCGGCGCGAGGAGCTCCTGGAGACCCTGGAGCGCCACTGAATCCATGGGGGCGCCCGTTCCTTGAGGTCAGAGCTAAACTCCGACCGAGGGCGCTCCCACTGACCCAGATTCTCCAGCTGAATCAGCTGGAGGGGGTCTTGGGCTCTCTGTTTCCGACGAGCGCGGAGGAGCACATCCCTCCGGGCATGGCTCGGTCTTAGACGCCCAACGCGGATACCAGCGGCGAAGACGACGTACCCGAAGTCAGAGAGTTAGGAGCAGTGGTACTTCGGCTCAGTCGCCGGAAAATCACCACCCCTGGACCCGACGGCATTCCGGGCTGTGCATGGGTCGTGGCTCTCAATGAACTCAGGCCTCGACTGCTCGGTGGGTTTTATTCCCAAACGGTGAGTGCTAGAAACATGAAACTTTGGAAAGGATATGTGTAATTACTAAACGTAAACAACACAACACTAACATTTTTTTTGGGTAGGTACCTACTCTACACGTAGCCTGAGGTTTTTTTTCTTTAGTGTACCCCATAGTGTGGGGTATCACTAGATAGGTTTTTTAAAAACATAAATAATCGTATCGGTTTACAAGATATGAAACTTCAAAGCTCATTTTGTTTAAAACCCCCTCTAAAAACAAAGTAGCTGACTCAAAAAATCTGAAAAGAATAATGATTAATGGAAGAAGCGCTATCGGCCTCCTGGGACGGTAGGGTCGAAATAGGCCCTACGCCCGACCTAAGCGGATATTTTTCACCTTCAGTACCTACAATTTTGATTACAAATTGAAATGTCTCTATTAAACTCTTACCGAACTGGAACTACCTGCACTTATCTTATATATATATATATACTAGCTGTTGCCCGCGGCTCCGCCCGCGTGGATGTCGGTTATCGCGACCAGACATACCATCATAAATGTCCTCTCTTAAGATCTAATCTATCCTTGTACCAAATTTCATCAATATCAGTTCAGTGATGTAGGCGTAAAAGCGTAACAGACAGAGGTACTTTCGCATTTAT
The DNA here is from genome assembly GCA_963556515.1 of Nudaria mundana. Taxonomy (NCBI): domain Eukaryota; kingdom Metazoa; phylum Arthropoda; class Insecta; order Lepidoptera; family Erebidae; genus Nudaria; species Nudaria mundana. The sequence goes on from OY748286.1 coordinate 2,639,666, forward strand.
ATAATATTGATATTTATCTAACATATTCGTTTACATGGTACATCGTATTTGTTTACACAATTACGTATGTAAAAATGAAGTATATTTATTTACATACTAATAAATACACAATAATACCTAACAATAATAAGCTATAAAAATTGACCAATAATAATAAAAAATGACATCTATATAATTATCTCCGTTAAATTCAGTTTATTATATTTTTGGTCACATATCCGGTTCTAATCAACCGATTGCGATGAAACAAACGTAAGATTTTAAGTCTGACCAAGCCCTGTCTAACAAAAAAAACCCGCATCAAAATCCGTTCAGTAGTTTCTGCGTCCATCGCGAACAAACAGACATACAGACAGGAAATTTAAAAAAAATAATTTCGTGTTCAGTATCGTTAACATAACATAACCCAAGTGTTTTTTTTTTCAAATATCTCCAATGTACAGACTCGACCACTTTACAATTATATAATAGTATAGATATATATTATAGGCACCAGCGAGAGTGACATAGTTTTACATTTTTGAAAAAAACTCACTTGTATACCATTCCACAAATATTTTATTTTGTGACCGGTTTCGCCTTATGGCATCATCAGAGGTGTTCACTCCTACTTAATCCACACACATAATTCACTTTTATAACACATTTTCTACTAATATTATTTATTTTTACTTTCAGAAACCATTTCGTTAATATTATGACATTAAACTCATAATATTAACGAAATGGTTTCTGAAAGTAAAATAGAACGGCGTACAAGTGAGTTTTTTCCAAAAATGTATTACTATAAGTTCCACCAAGTGCCGACAATCGAAAGCATAAATTATATAAATATGACATAGTTTTCTTCATCCGCCGTAGCTGAAACACCGCGTAGGGTCGAAATAGGCCCTACCAGTAGTGAACGTGTTAGAAAGCATTTTTACAATAAATTCTAAATACACCGTGCAAATATTTCTCTATGTGAAAATTATTTATTTTTAGATATTTCACTTTGTGCAAATTCTTCATATTCGAGTTGAAATAAAAGTAAAAATATTATGTTTTGTGACAACACTGATAAATTAAAAAAAGCAAGTTTTTGTCATTGAGGTACCTAAACATTTACTGTTTTGATATTCACTTTATAAAAACGCTCCTCCGGTACCTTGAAGTCTTTTCCTGCTGAAAGATGAACCCTGAAATAGCGTTGTGCCTACGTACCTGTTATTAGTGGGTGTCGGGAATCCGTCAAGTAACAGTAAATATCATATTCTCCAAATAATTTAACACCCTTGTGTGAAATAATTCAATCCGCGGCTGCGGCTGTACTTGCGGCGACGACGGACGGCAGCGGTAGCGTGCGACGCGTTTGCAAACAGCATCCGGTGCCTGCAGCCAAAGTTCGACTGGCACCTTTCGGCGGCGCAGTTATATTGTAACTACAGTATATTTATCACTCGTCTGTATCCACTAGTACAAGCTTATTTATACTTAATAGCTTAATTTGGGCTAGGTGACATTTGTGAGGATGTTCAAAAATATTTATTTAATGGACGCCCGCATCTTCATCCTCATGGAATAGTTTCATGGTTCCCAATTTCCGCGGGAAAACATTGCATGCCTAGGATAGTAAGTAGCCTATATTGTTAAAGTTACTTTTTTATAAGGTCCTTATAAAAAAGTAACTTTAATAGCAATAAGGATTACAATATACATAATTTATATTAAAAATATTTGCATCACAAAATATCGTACCTTATTACATCAGCTATCTGTCTGTGAAAGTCCCGTTAAAATCGGTCTAGCTATTGTAGAGATTAGCGGGAACAAACAGACTGATAGAGACAAAAAATTTATAAATTGCACTTTCATATGCGTATTGTGGAAAGCTGTAAATTTGCCACAGACACACACGTCAATTTTAATTATCTGTATGGATTTATTTCACGCCAATAACAGTAGCGGATCTGCCTCACCTATATAAGGGCCTGGGAGGCACATTTTAATATGGTAGGTATTTTTTAGGTATACTTTTAAATGCACAACAAAAACTTATTGCCCCTCAATTTATAAGCATCATATAAACATCTTATACAGCAAATTATTTTTTCCTGCATATATACCAATTGTTAAACAATAAATAAATAGGTAAATATTTTTGGACATTCTAACACTACGTCATCTATTCCAAATTAAGCTAATATAAGCATAGCACATATGGGATCTAGACAACTGATAAAGATACTTATATATTTCTAAATACATACATATTATACACAGAAGACACCCAAACTCCGAAACAAATTTTGTAAATTGTGTTATGTTTAGAGGCGAAACAATTGTCGACGTTTTGTTGTCTTTTTGATTCTGCGAAAAATTAATGCTATTATATAATTTAAAAAGTTTTTTCTTAAAACATTTTACTTACCATTGTTTTGTCATGGATTTTCGCCAAGTAACGCTTGTTTCTATCCAATATTCCGAAACAAATATTTGTGGATCACACAAATATTTGATTCGACCCGGAATCGAACCTGGGACCTCAGCGACGGCAGACGCATACTCATACCACTGCGCCTCCGGGGCAGTATGTATGTACTAGAACTAATCCAATCAATAGTGTATCCGTGCCTCTGAGAGCACGTTAAGCCGTCGGTTCCGGTTGTCTTACGAACATCTATGGCAGTCGTTAGATTTAGTTGGAGACTTAACTACAGAACTCGATATCGCCTATGGGTTGTGGAGGTCAGATGGCAGTCGCTTCAAGGAAAATATCGAAGTTCAGCCGCATCGCAGTTAGACTGGAAAGCCAACCCCATCTGCATTGGGAAAAGGCTCAGTGAATGATGAGCGTATTGTATTTCTTTTTCTAATGCATCCAAAAATATATTTAACACACAAAAAATATGATTTTCATATTAGAATAATACTGGTTACACAGCAAAACCTACTATAGTCTTAGGACAATCCGATTTGGATAGATTAAAAACTTAATACAAACGGGTCTTTTAAGCGATTATTGAGATATTTAAATACCTCTTTATTACCCGACGTTTGTCTTAAGTTTATACTGTGTATTTGGATAGATTAAGTTAGAAATCTATAAAGGATAACTTATAGCTTAAGTTAGTAGTTATAAATACTGATTGGAGTCAGACGATACCTGGCGAAAGTCCATGATAAAACAATTGAAAAATGGTTTGTTTAATACAGAGTTTCTTGTTAGAAATACCTAACTATCACTAACGGACCCACAGTTGATCGTTCTACCCCCGTTTTTGGTTTTGGCATGTCTGAATCTCGCTAACATATTCTTCAACAGGTAAGTATATAGTGAGGTAAGGTACATATAAGACTTCCTGCATCGCGCTAACGAAATTTGTACGATCATCTATATATTTGTAACAAAACGAAAGACTATAAAGGTTAGTAAGCGCCTACCTCCCACACCTGAACGTATCGATGTATTTGAAGTCTGTCTGATTTCATTGCAAGTTTTGCCTAAACAGATGGCTTTGGCAAAATTACTAGCAAGCGGTAATATACAGGGGATTACCAAAATTAAATATAAAAGTTCACATAAAGTGGTAGTGCAGTTTGAGGACAGAAACCAAGCTCAAAAATTGACAGAATTGAATAAATTAAAGGAATTGGACATAAGAGCCTACTCTACTGACCAGCTGGGGTTAGGTTACGGATTGATCAAAGGCGTTGATTTAGACATAAATGAAGAAGAGTTTTTAGGGTAATTCACTAGTGAGGTCGAATTGGTGTCATTCAGACGCTTGAAGCGTATGGATCAAGATGGTAAATGGGTTGATAGCGAAACAGTGAGGATATTTTTCAAAATGTACAAGTTTTGTGTATGCCTACGGATGTAGGTTTAGAGTTGAGAGGTATGTCTTTCCTGTTACTCAATGTTCAGGATGCTGGAAATTTGGACATATTAAATGGTTCTGCCCCAGTAAAAAATACTCTGCCTGAAATGTGGCAGAGATCATGAAAATTGTGAGATTCAAGATTTTATTTGTCTTAATTGCAAAGGACCACACATGGCATTGGACAAAATATGTCCATATTTCCAGAAGGAAAAGAAAATTAGAATTTTGATGAGTGAAGGAAATACTCCATATAAAAGCGCCCTACAAGTTGTAAATGAATTAAATGTAAAGAACCTACCAAGCTCTTCAGCAGGTCATGATGTGTCATTAGGAACGTATGCAAATGTAACTAAATATGGCAAAAATAATTTACATTCTACCAACATAAATCCACTGGAAGAGATTTCAGGAATACGAGGGAATAATTACATTATGGACATAGAGAGTGCAGGTGACAATGAAAAAATCCAAGAGATTGATAATCAAAAGAATCCAATACGTAAAAGATTAGAGTATACCAAAAAGAAAAAAAGTGTGAATGATATCCAAAATATTACAGTTCAGGAGACGGGAAGTAGTAGTAGTAGTAGTAGAAGGACGACGCGTAACGAAGAAGAAATAAAAAGTGGAACAGAATGGAAATTTCAATGGAAAAAAATCTTTCTAAGTATAAAGGAAATTTTATTAAATGGAAAGCAGGGACTTTTGGAAAAAATTATATCTGTGTTGAAAATTATGGGTAAGGAGATAAAATTATTTATATTGAATAACTTCTTGGGTGGGGATTTATTAAGTAAACTTTTTGGAATTTTTAATGGATAATACAAGACAAAAAGATATCCGAATAAATATTTTTCAATGGAATTCTCAAAGTTTGATAATTCATAGATCTCTTCATAATAGTTTAAGTAGAATACAAATAGTTTTGTATCACAGGCTGCGCTCAGGACATTATCCATGTGCAAAGTTTGCTCACTTAATGAAATGGGCTGATTCTCCCAACTGTACAACATGTGGAACAGCCGAAGATGTGTACCATATACTCATTCAATGTACAAATAATAGTGATGAAAGGGAATCATTGAGTGCTAAATACAAATTAAACACTAATGACGTTGGGCAATATTTGGGACTGCTGACTTCTCCTTCGTCAGTAAAAGCAGACCTATTGTGGCAATTATTTAACCCTTAATGATTCCTGTATATTAATATGTAAATAATTATTCTTTGCTGTAAACTGTTTAGGGTATGATGAGGCTGACATGTCCATTATGGACAAAAGCCTCAACAAAATAAAAGAAAAAAAAAATCTATATATTTAATACGACAATTTGTCTTTTTTTTTTTTTTTTGCCCGTCCGTCGAGTTTTTAATTTACATACATTTGCATGAAATATTATTATTATTATTTTTTTTATTTGAGGCGATACAAAGTTTTTCGGGATAACTAGTATCTTATAAACAGCTAAAGTACGTTCATTCCTCGGATTTTGCTGTTCTCTATGATACAGACTTGATAATGCCTCGTGAGTAGGTAAAACATAATAATATGTCGACGTTTAACATGTCTTCTATTTAGCAAAATTATTGCAATTATCTAAAATTCAACATCAAATTTCCACTGTTTTAGTAGTTATACGAGTTTAGTTTTTAAATATCAGCAAAATATGGATATTACACACTAATTGTGTCTAAACCTTCGGAAAGTAAGACGTGACCCGCGGTGACCGAGGAACCTATATCTGTAAGTATTGATCAGTCATTATGTACGATGACCTGCTTCAGTGACGCGAGAACTTTATAATACACTAGCTGATCGCTGCCGATTTAGTTTACTCGTTCCCGGTTCTCGTGGGAACGCATTACCGGGATAAAAAGTAGCCTATGTTACTAAGGGTGAATGTAGCTTTCCAATGGTGAAATAATTTTTGAAATCGGCACAGTAGATTTTGAGTTTATTCATTACAAACATACAAATCTTTCCTCTTTATAATAGTAGTACCTACTTATAGATATGAATGCATTTATCGCGGCCCTTTTTTTTTTTTTTTTTTTTTTTTTTAATTCCGCGGCCCAAGGCCGCGGCCGCTCTAACGTCCGTTGCCGGGCGTCCCTGGTTACTAGCAGAGGGTATGTCCAGTGGCGCCCGGCGGACTTTGACCACCCCTGTGGTCTCTGCGGGTGTTTGGTCGGGACGAGAATCCCGCGTCATTGGGGTCGGGTTTTATCCCGCGTCAGTGAGTGAATCTGGTTGCGTGCTATGGGGCAAAGGCCCCGCAGCACGCAACCCTTCTAGCCTGCTTCTGTAAGGACGGTGGGTGGCGATCCCGCCGTCCTCAGGCCCCGATCATGGAGGACGATAGTCTTGGGCGTAGTCGCGTAGTCTGGGGCGGCCTGGCCGCCGACTACGGAACTCGGCGGGGAGGGTACGCTCCCTCTCCCTCCCGGCCGCCTCCTTCGCGAGCATAACTTGCTCGCAGAAGGACACGGCCGCGTTCCACCTACTCCCGCTGGATACCATGGCTTGAAGCATGGTCCCCAGCGAGAGGGTATCCACGCCCAGACCCACTACGAGGTCCCGGCGCTGACTCGCCCACGCTGAGCACTCCACCAACGTGTGGAGTGCGGTGTCGTCGTCAGAAACCTCGCAGTGTTGACACCGGGGTGTGACCTCACGATGCATGCGAAACAGATAGCTACCGAAGCATCCATGCCCGGCAACCATCTGCGTCGCACGGTACGTGAGGTCACCATGCTGCCTCTGCAGCCAATCGTCCATGATCGGTCTCACCGCCGCGATGAAGATGGCACCCCCCTTGGGTTGCTCAAGTCGCACCCTCCATGACTCCATGAGATCCTGGCGGAGTTGGGACCGCTGGTCCTCGATTTCTCGAGACGCAGGCCTGTGGTCCCGCTCCAGCGCCTCCTTGCGCCATTGGAACAATGACGCAAGGGCTCTCGCTTCCAGGTCCCATGGAGGGGTCCCGGCTAGGAGACATGCAGCCTCTCCGGAGATCGTGCGGTACCCCCGTACGGTTCTGACGGCCAAGGTTCTAAGTGGTCTGTTTAACAGAGTCACGTTCCCCTTGACCGCCAACCTATCCGCCCATACGGGAGCCCCGTATAGGGCCATACTCCGCACGATCCCCAGGTACAGTCTCCTGCAGGAGGCGTTGGGTCCCTTTAGGTTGGGCATCAGTCGCGAAAGCGCGACCGATGCCTGCGTCACCTTGGGGACCAAACTTCGGAAATGTGGTCCGAAGTTCCATCGGCTATCAAGTACGATCCCTAGGTACTTCATCGAGGGCTTGATGCCGATGCTAACGCCTCCCACATTTATGCTGGAACCTTCTGGTGGACCGTTCCGAGGTCTGTGAAAACACAGAACCTCGGACTTGTGCAAGGCCACCTCCAGTCCCAGCTGCCGTATCCGACCCACGACTCGAGCAACACCCGTCGTGACCTTGAGTGCTGCCTCCTGGTACGTTGCACCCCGCGCCGTGACGAGGGTATCGTCGGCGTAGCACGTTACGCCGACACCCCTAGGCAACGCACCCCGCAGCACCCAGTCGTAGCCGATGTTCCACAGAAGCGGCCCCAGGACCGACCCCTGCGGAACACCGCACGACACATCTCGCCGAGCTGGCCCGAGCCAGCTGGGGAAAGCTATGGCCCTCTCCGAGAGATAGGCCCCGACAATACGACGGAGGTAGAGAGGCGTTTCGTGATACACGAGCGCCTCCCTAACGCAGCTCCATGGCAAGGTGTTGAACGCGTTGGCGATGTCAAGAGACACCGCCACCACCACCTTGCCCTGCGAGACTGCTTCCTCCGTCAGGCTCTTCACGCGCATGATCGCGCTCACGGTGGAGCGTCCCCGACGGAAACCGAACTGGTTATCCGCCAGGTCTGGCCCCACACTCGTGAGATGCTCGACGAGGCGTTCCGCGATAATTCGCTCAAAGAGCTTACACACCTCGTCGAGCAACACGATCGGCCGGTATCCGGACGGTGAGTCCACCGGCCGCCCCGCCTTACGGATCAGGACCAGTTTCCCCGTCCTCCACACCTTGGGAAACTGGCCCCTTTCGAGGCATGCGCTAAGGAGCCCCATCAGTCGAGGCCCGAGTTCTTCGAGGGCCAGGACCCATGCACGGCCAGGAATGCCGTCGGGTCCGGGGGCAGTGATTTTCCGGCGTTTAAGCCGGAGTACTGCCGCACCTAGCTCCCCCACCCTGACTTCGGGTACGTCGTCTTCGCTGGTGCTATCCGCGTCGGGCAGAGACGGAGCCATGCGCGGAGGGACGTGCTCCTCCGCGCTCGTCGGAAACAGGGAGCCCATGACCCGCTCCAGCTGCTGCGGCTGGAGACTCAGGGTCAGTGGGGGCGCCCTAGGTCGGAGTTTCTCCCTGACCTGTAGGTACGGGCGGAACCACTCCGCCTCGGCATCCACATCGGCAGGCCGGTCCGGCGCCGGAATCCAGGCCTGCACGATGGATGCCTCCAGGAGAGCCTCCCGATCCAGATGGTGAAGTGCCCAACGCGGATCCGGGGGATTTGCCACCGGCTGTGGGAGGTCAGGTGGGGGGACGACATCGAACCGGATGTACCGATGATCCGAGTGCGTCTCCTCACCCTCCTCCACGCGCCAGCCTGTAATACGGGCGGCGAGGTCAGGGGATGCGAACGTTACGTCCACCCCCGCCGCCAAAAGGTGGCGACATTCCCCCGGTTGAGGACCTCCAGACCACGTGTTCTGGTCCAGTCCTCAAGAAGCCTCCCCCTGTCCCTGGTTTCCCGGGAGCCCCACGCCTCACTCCAGGCGTTGAAGTCTCCCAGGAGCAGGACAGGGCGAGGACGGCACGCAGCGAAGACGACGTCGAGCTCAGTGAGCCATAGCTCAAACTGAGACTCGTCAATGTTCGGCGAGATGTAGGTGGCCACGACTGCCAACCCATCATAGTCCGCCGCAACACACCCGCGGCCCCTTGCAATAATCGCAAGGCGCGAGTTGTCTGCGGCGGACCCCCCAAAGATACAACAGGCCGAGCCGTCCTCGTCCACCGGGCTTCCCGGGTGGACGTAGTACGGCTCGGCGACCACGGCCAAGTTTATGGACCACTGCCGGATGCTCTGGTACAGAAGATCCTGAGCAGCACGGCAGTGGTTCAAATTCACTTGCAGGATACGGATACGGGCGTCAGACATTAATTGACGTCCATAACCGCATCCTGCCGCGAAACAACTGGCCGCGCAAGGGCGGCACCCCCACCGCTCTCAGCGGACGGACGAGGTTTTGGCCTCGAGGCGGCGCAGGTTGTGCTGCCGACCCGGTGATCCGCGGTCTTGCCCTCCGCCTCGCATCTAAAGCAGCGAGGCGGGGCGTCACAGGCACTTGCCTTGTGACCGGGCCGGCTGCAGCGGAAGCACCGATCGCCCACGGTGACTTCCGCTGTACACTGCACTCCGACGTGCCCCACCACCATGCACCGGAAACATCTGGTTTCCCGGGCACGAAGGAGGTGCACCTGCGCCTTTAGGAAGCCCCCTACGAGGAGGCTTCGTCCGTCCGCCACTTTCAGTGCCGCCGCGACGGGGCACTGGACGACTGTCATCCCGTGACCAGTGGAGCCGAAGGAGATATCTCCAGCCTTCACCTGGTCACGGGGGCAGCCGCCCGCCTCCACGACGGCGGAGACAACTTCCTCCGTCGTGGCCGCGTCATCCAGACCCGTGATGCACAATGCGGCGCATTTGGTGGGTCTGGTGACGCGGACGGCTTCTTCGTCCAGCGCGACCCTAAGCTGAGCCGCTAGGGCGTCAGCTTTAGGGCCGCTGGAGGCGCCGGAGACCTCGAGGAGGCGAGCCCCGGTGCGTGTCGTCTTGCACCGGAGCCCCCCCTGTATATCGAGGGCCGAGAGGTTGACTGAGGACTTCACAGTCCTCAGTACGTCGGCGTACCCCACCCCCTTCTCCACACCTACCGTCGTCACCGTCAGGACGACGGCGGTGGAGCGAGGAGGGCGGGGCCTCTTCGGCGCCTTCGCCGCGGCGGCTTTGGCCGCTTTCTTTGCGGCCTTCGTCTTCCTCTTCTTGGCCCCCACTACTTCCCATCCCTCCCATCTGGAGGGATGTAAGGAAGCAGCGGGAGTGACGATAGAGGAAGAGGAGGCGGCAGGGGTGCCACTCTTCTTGCCGCGCCCCTTGGCCTTCCGCGCCTGGGCCGCGGTCTCGGCCGGTATCCGGCTCACCGAAGCGGACGGGGGCTGAGCAGGGCGGCGGACAGCAGGTGTGCCGCTAGGACCGGGAGCGGGAGCACCGCCAACAGCCGCCGCGTATGAAAACGCGGGGCGCGCTAGCGGAGGGCGGTACGCCCGGTACTCCAGGACCGCGAGGCACCTCTCGATCGCCGTCAGGACCTGCACCGTGGTCGGCACAGGCTGTGGCGGCGAGGCGGGCGCCGTGGTGGGCGCGGTCCTAGGCGCCGTCTTCGGCGCTGGTCCAGCCGTCAGAGGAGGAGGCGGCATGGGACCTGGAGGTGCCTTGACCACTGTGGTCAACTCAGCGACCTCCCGACGGAGATCTTCCATCTCCTTTCGGGAGGCAGTGAGCTCCACCTCCAGGCTCGCAACCTGCTTGCGGAGCTTCGCCTCCTCCTTTGTGGCGCTCCGCGCGAGGAGCTTGTCAAGGGAGGATTGGGCTTCATCCACCAGTGAAGCCACAATCTTCTTCCTCCCCGACATATTCTAACTCCCCCGCATGGCCGCGTTCATGCGGGAGAGAATGCTCATGATCTCCCGCGCGGGCGGCACACCAATATCCCTGCGACTACGCAGGGACGGTACAGAGGACGGCGGTGGAGTAGGCGGGCGCACTCTGTAGGCGCCGAGACGCGTGCGCACCGTCTTCACCGGCACCTCCTCCTCCGAATCGCTAGAGAGGAGGGACCCCCATCCAGAGCAACTAGTGCTCCGGTCGCGCGGCGGTCCCTCCTTCTCGAGGGTCCTCTTCTGCGAGGCAGAACGGCCCTTACTCTTCACGCTACTGGGAGCTGACCCATCGTCAGTCCCAGCAGCAACTTTTCCTTGGGGCGTCGACGTCGCGCTGCAACTAGGCGGCGCGACGCGAGCCCCCAAATCAATAGGCATCGAAGTCCGTTGTTCGCGCAATATGTCATCGGCTGAGACTGCCCGGGGAAGGGCAGTGTCAGGACCGGGGGTCTCTTCAGGCTTCATAGTAAGCACAATTTCTTCTGTGTTGGCCACTCAAGTTTCGATTTCGACGTTCGGTCACCCAACTTGCCACTGCGTTACCGTGGTCAAGTTGGGGTCCAGGGCGGACGGCGAGGACGTAGTATAATCTCTTGGGGCCCCGCCCCTTATCGCGGCCCTTGTACTTTACCCTTTTTAAAACTTACTTTTTTAACCGCCTTCAAAAAATGAGTGTATGAAATTGTACTGGGTTAACCGATGTTCATGATTATTTCTTTTATTGAAATCTGATGTTTCCCGTGCGGTAATATCACCTTTTTGCTCCTTTTTTTAGCTTTATATTCTTTTTTGATTTGAAAGCAGTTCTGAGGGAGTCTCAAAAACCGACTTCAAATTACCATAATGGGACCAAATAACTGTCACAATGGGACCACATTGAAATGGTACCATTCGGGAAGCAGGGGCTTTCAATTAAAAAAAGTAATACCAAAGTCGGTTTACCTAGTCGAAAGATTATATACCTATATAGACAACAGGTAACAAACATGAAAAAAAACAATACATTCGAATTATAGCCTCCTCCTTTGTTGTAAATCGATTAAAAGAGACGAGAAACCTTTTTATAGCCTAGGTATATAGCCTATGCTGGGCTCGGTAGTTACCTAATATTAAGGATAATCCAGCCAGAGATCAGAATTTTTTTCTTGATGAAATTGATAATTTTTTTAATTCCGCGGTGACCACTTCTTAGTGTCATCATTGTCAAGTCCGCGGCCGCCCCTACGGCCATTATGGTCTTCCATAAAGGCCCTGTGGATGAAACATAGCCTGTACTTTACTTACTTTTTATAAATTGCCATGAGTTGAGAGTAGGGAAGTGATGAAACCCGTAAGGAAATCCGTAGCTAGATAGGACTGACAGTTAACTTCGAACATTATAGTTTGGTACCTACATACAGACAATCTAGAATGAAAAAGTACCTACCTAGTTTTAGTGTTTTATTAGTCATAGTCATACTACATACAGTACCAATTCATTATTTGTTCACTATTTATTTAAGTACTGGTATGATTAGGTCAGTAGTCAAGGAAGATAGATGCATAGGTACCTATTCTTATAAGTCGATCCATATATCGTCGGGGGCCCAATCTAACCTCACATGTAAATGATGCACCTGTCGCTTTACGGATAATTCTCGAACTCTCATTGGTAGATTTCTTAAGTTTACTGTCTGTGCGCGAACTCATCCTACTTACCTATAATATTTGTTGCCAGGGCTAGAAGTTACTAACGAAATTTAGTCTCTTTATACCCGTTCTGAGAAACATGCTTGGTGGCTCAAATGCAACTCGATGTGAAATTGTTTCTCGGCAACTACCCAACCGATTTTCATGATTTTTTCACTCAAAAATCAGGCATTCTCAGGAGCAGGTTTTGTTCGAGACCGACAATTTTGATTTAGGACCCTCAAAATAAGTTTTTTACCAAAAAAAAGTTATTGACCAAAAATATGACAATAGTCGCTTCGTTCAATTGCATGCTGCAGCGCAGTACCACAGCTCCTACTTATATTTATACTAGCGGACGCCCGCGGCTTCGCTGGCAATTTATATACACAAAAATCTTCATCGAAAACCATTCCATTCTAAAACCGCAAAATCCGTTGCGTAGTTTTAAAGATAGCACACATATGGAACGGAAGTAACTTTCTTCTATATTATGTATCAAATATATTTCCAGGTGTCAGACCTTCAGGTCCAGGCTGGCAAGAATACTCAAGGTGAAAGAAAGAAGTAATACAGATAAAGCATTTAATATTCAAACACAATCTACTACCAATAATAACAAAAATAACTACATACTATAAATAACATTAAAACTAGAAAAGTACCTATGTAACAAGATGTAAAAATAGTGCTTAAATGCCATCTACCTACGACTGGCGAAATGTGTACGTAGGAAACGCCCCTGTTGTGCTTAAAATGCAATGCAATTACAATTACGATATATTTCTTTTTTAAACATTTACCAAAATAGGCCCTGATCACCGGTACATAGGTACTTACGATTAATTTAGATGTATCTTAGATATATACTAAAAAAAAGTGTGGTAGTTGAACAGAAAGAAATTCGGTAATGGACCCGTCTGTCTGTCAGTCACTCGCGCGCAATTATCTTTTCGGCTCGCTTACATAGGGGTGCCACAGCGAGAGGGAAAGATAGGTAATTGTGCGCGAGTAATAGAGATAGGTACTGACGGGTCAAGGACCTTATTTCTTTATGCTCCGCGACCGCGTTTTTTTAGGACACAGACACCGATTTTGAGTACATCATAATACTATAGACAAAAATTATTATTATAAAGTGTTTCGTAACTGTAATAATACTTTAGTACTGACGACCGTATCTACCCACGTGGGCGCGGTGACATAATCGTAGATACTCGTATTTACGGCCGAAAAAAGGTATTGAACAAGAAAGTTGTTTTTTTAAACAACTTTAAAAAGGAGGTTCTGAATTTGACGTAAGTGTAACTATAATAATTGTGTTATTTTTTTCAAACACACCCTGAACCGATTTGTAAAAACTTTTTTTATTTAGGTATTCAATACACTTAAATAATTGTCTAACTACTTAGAAGTTAAAAGGTAGGTAGGTACCTACTGAATATAGAGATTAAAGCTTTTGAAATGGCCTAAACAGTGTGACAGCGTTAAAGCGTGCTAGTGTCTCACGCATGCTGATACTGGCGCGACTCTTGATGACGTCACTGCTACAGGTTGTCAAGAATTTCCAATGGGGGCGCAACATTAAAAATCAAAATATCTTTATTCATGTAGGTCACAAAGTAACACTTATGAACGTCAAAAAAGAAAATGCTTCTACATTTACATTTACCGCCAGATTCGCAAGGCAATAGATAGAGCCTGTGAGGAAAGAACCTGTCAAGAAAAACTCACGGCCACTCTTTTTATTCGCCAGTAAATACAATGATTCTGTTACAACAATAAAAAAAGGGCAAGGGCAGTACGTGACCATGTGTGGACCAAGTAAACTTACAAATTATGGATCTCTGTTATTCACAATTAAGTCAATTACTAGTTAAAGGTGCCACATAATCTCAAAGTACCCATACCTTACAATATCATAATAATAATAATTTAACAATAATAAGTGAGTTTCAGCAATAAAACAACATTTCAAACAGAGTATCAAACAGAAGTAGTACCTAAGTAGCTCGAGTGATGAGCAAGCAACTCATTTATTATTACATTGAAAAACATCACAAACAAGATTTCAGAGCTTTTGTCACACGCCAACTTAAAGTTGACAAGCTGTAGTCACGCCACGTCACTTCTTGATCCTTAACATTATATTATATCATTTCCATTTAAATATTTTTTTAAATTTGAACACATTTGAGTAGTCAGTTTCACGCTAACTTTGGCATCAATTTCCTAATTCACTAATAATATTTGATCGGAAAATAAACAGCCATTTTTTTTTTATTCCTATTTGACAATAATAAGTCAACGAATAAAACTAGATAATATTCAAACGGTTCCGTAGACATTATGAAAAAAAAGTAGATGTTAGATGGCATAGCACCAGCAAACTTAGTGATTATAGGTATTTAATAACAACATTACATGGAGCACACTAAAAGTTTTGCACTTCCAGCTAATCGGAACTATTTGAATTTCCAATCAAAGTTCTACGTATGCAACGAAAATGGAATTAAGTCGAAAAGATTTTAGAGCGATGATTTTTAATGATTTTAAAAGTTCTCTCTCTCTCCGCAAGACTGTGCCGCTCGTCTTCAAAATGCTTTTGGGAGAGAAGCACCTTGTTTGAGCACCGTGAGGCGATGGTTTGCTGAATTTGAGAGAGGTCGAGTTTCTTTACATGACGAATTTCGTGAAGGCCGCTCGGCCTTCAACTGCCGTCAACGAAAATAATGTGGCTACTGTTAAGCCTCATGAACTGACAGCGGAGCAGAAGCGGGCTCGCGTGGAATGGTGCTCACAGATGCTACTGAAGTACGACCACGGACATACTAATGCTGTTTTTGACATTGTCACAGGAGACGAAACGTGGATTTATTGTTTTGAACCCGAAAAAAAAAACAGCTATCTTGTGAATGCGTGTTTGAAAATGAGAACAAGCCGACAAAGGTGAGGCAGGCGAGAAACGTTGGTAAAAAAATAATCGCGTTTTTTTTCTCAGCTACGGGTCCCATCTGTACAATTCCACTTGAACATCAAAAGAGTGTTAATGCCGAGTGGTATTCTACCATTTGTTTACCCAGGGTGTTAGAATAAGTTCGCGAAAGACGACCCAAAAGTCGCGTTCTTCTACATCATGAAAACGCTTCTTCACACACGGCCAACAAAACAAAGTCATTTTTAGCTTCCGAAAAAGTACAACTCGTCACCCATCCTGCGCATAGCCCTGACCTGGCACCCTGTGATTTCTGTATTTTCCCCAAAATGAAAGATTAGATGAGAGGTTTCACTTTTACCAACTCCGAAGAGCGTTCAATCAGCACGTAGAAAACATGCCTTCAGATCTGTGGTCCCACTGTTTTAAAAAATGGTTCGATCTCATGAACAAATGTTTAAAATGTAAAGGAGAGTATTTTGAAAAGCAGTAAATATAATATTTTTGTTTTAACATGTTGTTTTTTTAAGTTACGCAAAACTTATAGTGTGACCTACGAATAATACTATTTTATAACACGGCCAGATTCGACTTAGGCCAATCCAAATCAACCAATGATTTCGAATTAATAAAAATAAAAATGTTTATTTCGTCACGTAATCACAATAATATTCACCGCGTCTGAGAAATTGACAGGTACAGATTTTTTTTTTTTTTTTAAAGACATCATTTTTAACAAAATTTGTTAACATGTAACTTGATGTAACTAAATAAACCCTAAACAGTTGGGAGTCAAAAAATATAGTTTTTTTATCAAACATTTTTTTAATCTAGATTGAACATCTTTTTAGTAGGCTGATAGTGACCCCGTTTCTGTGATTATGTTTAGGTACCTACATAGACTTTAATATTTTTTTTATTCGTTAAACTGCATGGAGACCTGAATGACATTGACAAAAAAATTTATATAACACATTTTTACACATACGTAATACTCGATAAATATTTAACTATCTATGAATTAAATTTTGTGAAAAAAAATTGTTGAAATTTATTGATAACCTGGTACCATTCCCTTCCTATCCCTTTAACATTATTTTATTATATAAACTGTTAACCTGGGAAAACATTACTATCAACACTTGTGCACACAGAAAACCCTAAAAATCGTGTGGACTCCATCTCTAAAACCTGCTTAAAATACAAGTGATCTAAGGTTTATTTACAATAAGAATTACAATATACAAAATAAACATAATTATAGACTAAAAATATTAACATTACAAAATATAATTTAAAAAATCCTCCGCGTCATTGCCGACTGGGAAGGTTCCCAGAATGCTGGCTGTGTTGCCACGTTGGATGGCGATACTTATTCTTTGGGCCAGAAAATAGCCAGCCTTCTGGTCCTGAGAAGCATCGATTAAATACAAGTAGATATAAATACACAAACTCCCATTAACATTAATAGTAGAATAATGGTAAATATGATGTTTAATTTTTTAAATAATAGCATAATTTCGCTCAAAAGAAGACATTACAAACGTCTCAAAGAGAACAGCTGTTCTCTTTGAGATAGTCTTGAGAATGCCTCGTGAAGAGGTGAAACATATGTCGACGTTTGTAATGTCTTCTCTTGGGCGAAATTATGCTATTATTTAAAAAATTAAACATCATATTTACCATTGTTTTATCATGGACTTTCGCCAGGTAACGCCTGACTCCATTCAGTATTAATAGTAGAGACTAGATAATATATATTATTAGCTTACTAATAGTCTTTTTTTTATTTTTGGCTGAACCCATGTATGTGTAAGCCCTGAAGGAATTCCCAGTGGCGCCAGGTGGTACTAATAGTCCTGGAACTATTAAGTAAGGTAACGGACTGTGACTATAAGAAGCTATAGAAAGAATACTTACTGCTGCAACTGCATTTGAAACGGGTTAGGGTTAGGGGACATTCGGCCCACTATGGAACTGGCCCGAGGACCAGTTGCCTCTCTCAAAATTTGATAATGGTTAACTGGGCCCACATCTGTTTTGGTTTCAACCAAGCGAAGGGTGGCTTATATATTATATTATTATACTGTAGATAGTGTACATGTTTAAGCATTTATATCTATACCGGGTGTTACGTAAGGGTTATATCAACCCGAAACCAGCCCCATCAGCTGGTCGATCAGAACCAGTTTCAATATGCGGCGACTGCCAGAGAATAAAAAAAACGTTCATAAAAAGAACATTATTACCGAATAAAATACACACTTGTTTAAACAACACTAGCTAAAATCAGTTGCTTCGGTCATCGACAAATAGGTACAAATAATGCACGCCTGTCAAAAGCCTTCCGTCTCACTCCTGGTAGGAACATTTTGTCTCTGTTTGGCATCAAGCGATGCCGCACGAACACGAAGCGCTCGTACGTCGCCGTTTGAAGTTTCCTAGAATTTTATTTAAAATCATTTAGCAAGGTCACAGGTCAGTTCAGTTGCATTCTTTGCTTTGTGACATACAGTGAACTACTCATATGGGCACGTGACAACTTTCCCTGCCCCTTTTACTCCTCCTGCAACAATGTGAGAGCACCAGTTTAGTTTGGATCCAGTTGTACCTAAGTAAGATAAGAAGTCACGCAAAACCCGCGCACTAGACGTGGACTTGCAGAGATCAGCCCGTGACTACAAGTACAAGTACAAGATAAGAGCCGAAGAGAGTGGCCTCTTAGGCCAGTCAGTAGCTAGTCAAGTTCATTCGATCTGGCCACTTACTAGCCGATGAATGACAGGCCGTGCCGGACAATTTACATAGAAGGTTATTTAAATTGCGTGAGGTCCCCCCAGTTGACTTCACAGATTTATAACTAGATTTAAGATTGGCTGGTGAGGATTGATGAGTATGAAGGAAGGATAGAATGTTTTCTTAAATCATTCTTCTTACTAATTAATGAGAGAATTTTATATGGATGTCAACAAGTGCGTACAGACGCAACAATTACACTGCGCTTTTCCTGTAATTGTGTTGATTATTTGATACAATTTTTAATGGTCACAATGATAAGCCGTCAGACACGGTAAAATTTTACGACTGTAGGTTGAATCACGCCTGTTTTCCCGAGGGGATAGGTCTCTACCTATGCCTCTGCATATTAGAGTAATTTATTAGTTGGTCTCACGTAATAGGAGGCTAGTCTATTACCGTTTCTAACTTCAAGTACATTTGCCAGAGACTCATTTGTTTGTCTCGGAGGACATCAGCTATGACGTGCCGAGTGGTCTTCTAAATACTTCAAGTGCTGATTGCTTTAGGTATACAAAATTTCAAGAGAGTAAATTACCAAACGCTATCCAACTTACCTTGCTTGAATGGCCTTCTTCCTTTTTCGGTTTGTCGTCATTCTTCTTCTTGCACTTAGGGGCCGGTCCCTCTTCTTCAGCAGTGGCTTGCTGTCTATTGAAACTGTCTATTGAAACGGTTATTTTCATTAAATGGTGATCCTCAATTACAACTATTATGTTTTCACCAGGATGTACCGACGGCCTAGCGTCAGTTGAAGATAATAGGTATTTGTAAGAATACTTACAACTTTCTTCTATTAACTGAAAATAACGAGTAGGGGATTCATCCATCATCCACTCGAAACTCGGCGGCTGCGAAAAAAGAATAAGATATTACCGTTATGGTCTCGCTATGGTACCTTCTTTTTTTTTTAATTCCACTGCCTCCAGCTGAGGCAGCATTAACGTCCGTTGCCGGGCGTCTCTGGTTCACACGCAGAAGGTATTTCCAGTGACGCCCGGCGGACTTTGACCACCTGTGTGGTCTCTGCGGGGGTTTAGTCGGGATGAGAATCCCGCGTCGTTGGGGTAGGGTTTTATCCCGCATCAGTGAGTGAATCTGGTTACGTGCTATGGGGCAAAGGCCCCGCAGCACGCAGCCCTTCTCCGATCATAGAGGTCGATGGTCTTGGGCGTAGATTAGTCTGCGGCGGCACTCGGCGGGGCGGGTACGCTCCATCTCCCTCTCGGCCGCCTCCTTCGCGAGCATGACTTGCTCGCAGAAGGACACGGCCGCGTTCTACCTACTCCCGCTGGAGACCATGGCTTGAAGCATGGTCTCCAGCGAGAGGCTATCCACGCCCAGACCCACTACGAGGTCCCGGCGCTGACTCGCCCACGCTGAGCACTCCACCAACGTGTGGGGTGCGGTGGCTTCGCCGGAAACCTCACAGTGTTGACACCGGGTTGTGACCTCACGATGGATGCGAAACAGATAGCTACCGAAGCATCCATGCCACGATACGTGAGGTCACCATGCTGCCTCTGCAGCCAGTCGTCCATGATCGGTCTCACCGCTGCGATGATGGTGGTACCCCACTTGGGTTGCTCAAGTGGCACCCTCCATGACTCCATGAGATCCTGGTGGAGTTAAAACACATGGAAATGAAATTTCATTTCATTTCATTTCCATGAGATCCTGGTGGAGTTGGGACCGCTGGTCCTCGATATCTCGAGACGCAGGCCTGTGGTCCAGTCAGTCAGTTAAAATATTCGGAACAAAATTGTAAGGTTGCATTAATTCGTATAGAGCTGCAAAGTGGTGCAGGTATTAAGTACATCATTTTATCAAAAGTTCCCATCGATCCGACTTGTGCTAAAAAAGTTATTCAAGGTTAAAGTAGAAAATTTTCGGTTTTTTGTATTTTTCTCGTAAACAGTAATTAATATAAATTAATCTCAGAATACAAGCTATAAACCTCGTTTCGTATTTTATCCGTAATTTTTAATAGTCACGATTATTCGTGAATAACTCTGAGAACAGCTTTAAAACAATACAGAGTTAAAATGCTTTTCATGTAAAGGTTAAATTTAAAGCATCTAAAAGTAACCATATGTGGCCATGCGACATAAATAATAAATGGGAAAATTTAAAACGATCGAATAATATTCTATCCGTGCGACCACATTACTAAGTGAGCGACTAGAAATACAGAGTGAGCGACTAAATACAGAGAGGGTTAATTTCTTCTTTAAACTTCGCTCACTTAGTAATACTATATATACGCTTACTTAGTATTACAGTCACTCGTTTAATTACTACCCATAATAAATTATCTTAATAAATTATCCATTTTTTTTTTATTATTCACCGAGCCTTTTCCCAACTCTGTTGGTCAACATTGTCGGTTACCACTAGACCACGAGCCCCTCTTTAATAAATTATCAAATAAATTATCTTATTTAACAAATTATATACATAAAAACCTTCCTCGAGAACCACTCTATCCATTGATGAAAATCGCTTTAAAATCCGTAGCGCAATTTTAAAGATCTAAGCATACATAGGGAACGGGAATGACTTTGTTTTATCTATGTTATGATGACAGAAGACAGACACAGACACAAATCACGTCTCTATCCCCGAAGGGGAAGACAGAGGCGCTTAATACGCCCATATTTCGCAAATGATTTAACCCTTACGTAATAGGTGGCCAGCCTATTGTCGTTTCCGGGGAGTATATTTGACGTAAGCTCATCCGTTTGTCAGTAGGACTGTTGTCGGCACGGACGTGCTGGTGAGGGTGCCCCTTAACAATTAGCATCAGTAGGGCCCCTTAGCATCCGTATTATTTAAATTTATACTAGCTTATCACGGCGGCTCCGTGCGTGATATAGTTTTCTCGTTCTCGATTCCCGTGGGAGAACATTACCAGGATAAAAAGTTTAATGTTACTCAGCGATTATGTAGCTACTTATCAGTGAAAAAAAGGTTCAGTAGTTACGAACCCTTTCAATTAAAACAAATAAACAAACAATCAAATCTTAACTTTTTATAATATTAGTATATTTATGTAGATAACACATAATATTAACTAATATAAACCTTTTATCTTATTTTTATATAGATACCTATAATAAATTGATTTACTTACCGGGTATGAATGGCCCGCGCTAGTAGATGACTGCAAGGCCTCCGGGCCCTCCTCGACCATAGATCGCCAGTAAGTCCGCGGAGGTGGTACATACGGTAAGGGTTGTGGAAGGTACGGCAGCGGTTGCGGCGGACTGTCTGGCAGGGTCCGTAATGGTTGCGACGGAGTGTACGGTATAGGCTCCGGCGGCAGGGTCCGTAATGGTTGCAGCGTAGTGTACGGTAAAGGTTCCGGCGGCAGGGTCCGTAATGGTTGCGGCGGCGTGTACGGTAATGGTTCCGTCGGCGGGTCCGGTAATGGTTGCATCTCTAGAAGCGCTTCTAGTATCTGCAGAATAGTAGACAAGAGAACACGATTCGTGAAGAACTAGTCAATTATGACTCTTACGACCGAATACTGAAACTTCTCTCAAATATTTTGGAGCTGTTTAAATGTTTTAGCAGCCTTTAAACATAGATTTTTCATACCCGAACATAACTTTTGAGTATATAAATATTTGAGTGACGTTTCAGGATTTTATTTATTTAACAAAAATATACATTCGTATTCGTAATATTCCCTGATCAGGATGGCTCGTCAGTATAACGATCTGGCAAAGAACAACGTAGATATACTTGTTTCTAAAATTATAATATACCTAATATTAAAATGATTAAAACACTCAGATGTTCTCTATTCCACACCCAACTCTGTTAATTTAAGCTCGGGAGATTGTTAAGCGATTAGATAGCGTCTTGACGCTTGACATTCTGTTTCAATAATCTTGTCTATCTTGCTCAAATGACCTTAAATATCCAACTAATAATATAATAGTAATAAGTGTATAAAAATAACCCCTCAATTTACAACCCCTTGGTTAGGATGGCTCGTCAGTGCAACGGAATTGCCATGGATAATCCGGTTTTCAATATCTTTGTGCCTAAGTTGTTTTTATTTGCCCAAATTATAAAAGAACTTTTGTATCAATAACCACTACTAGGTATATATTTAAAACTCCTTTATGTCCGGAACATGTTCCAACTTGTAAAATAGGCTTGGTGTGCATTTACGTTTTCTGATGTGAAAAAATGTTTATCGGATGCTTATAAATTAAATATGTTTTTTGTTGCTGTGAATTTAAGTTTATCCCTTTTATATTTTGCATTAACCCAACTGTAGTCTGTATTGTGTAATCTATAATATAAAAATGAATGAATGTGTTGCTAAGCGCAAATCTCGAGAGCAGCTGAACCGATTTCGCTTATTTCTTTTTGTTGTGACTGTGTTGTGTGTACTGAGAAGATTCTTATGGAGGATTTCGCCAAAACATTCTCTTCTTAGTTAAATATCTCTCAAACAAAGGCTTTTAAATCAAAAAATCTTATTAGCAACATCTTAATGTTTTTATAAGATCTATCTAATTATACCCCACACGATGGAATAGCCGCGAGAAAAAAATATAATTTTTAGTTTACTCGTAGGGGAGGTATATATTAGGGATTTGGATTTATTTTTCTTTATGACGATATCTATAGTAGAACTTTTTATTAGCTGCAGTAAAATGACGTTTTGTGGGTTACCTCCTTTTGAAGAAAAATTAATAGGGATGTAGTAAAAATAAATAGAATTAAGTACGACCATTATGAGTTAGTTATAGAACGATTAGATTATCTGTGAATCTATTCACATCCCTATTGAAATTAGGCGGTCAACATTATTTTACGGAATGACATTATGAAACGTCATTTTACTGCTGCTAATAAAAAGTTTTACTTTAGACGATATAGTAATTAGCAGCAGTAACTTTAAGGTCAGAATGTAAATTATAGTGACGATATAGTGCAATATGAAAACGCCCAATACGATTAGTCTATTCTATTTCCGATTGCAGTAATGGAACCTTATCCCTAGGGTACACCGCTGAAAATGTAGCTACCCATTACTGTCTGTCAATAGTACCTACCTAACTATAGGTACCTTCATCCCTGCTCAGTTTAGAGTACTCGTATCTGCGTAGCAACTATCTCGGTGGCGCAGAAGTTCAATTATACTGTGTACTAAGTTACTGAGATTTCGATGTCCGTTCGTCCCTCTGTCTTGTGCTGTATCTCATGACCCGTGATAGTTAGAAAGTTGAAAGTTTTACTGGTGTATTTCTGTTGCCTCTATAACAACAAATACTAAAAAACAGAATATAATAAATATTTAAGGGGGCTCCCATACAACAAACGTGATTTTTTTTTTTTTTGCCATTTTGGTACGGAACCCTTTGTGTGCGAGTCAGACTCGCACTTGGCCGATTTTTTAGATTATGTTTATCAGTCGTCTAGATCACATAGCAGAAGCTTATATTTACCGTGAGATCACGCCCCAGTGGTAGTTAGTACCTACTACGAGGCTCTCGGAGCAAACTAAACGTGTCTAATAAGCAATAGTAGGTACTCTCCCTTCTGAGTAATACCCCCTAGGACTTCTGACCTCCATGTTCTGGGCCTGAGGTCGTCGGCCCTTACAAAAGCAGATCATCATTTCAGGGTTCCTTTTAAAAATTATGATATACTTACACTGTTTAATTTACCTTTAAAGAATGCACATGCCAAGTGTGAAGTTGATCAGACCAATGAACACACGTTGTTGCAAACAAACATTTCAACTCCTTTAGACCCCCTTAACGGTTGAATTTAGAAAAATCCTTACTTAAATTCATCTACTTAGCTCACTTTAATATATTTTTACAAAAGTTCATGGTTGTAGACGTGGTGGGTAAGTTGTGCATTGATCGTTCCTTATAAATAGATTTGAATCGATAATGGATGGACATGCCAATAAGGGTGGACCAAGGCGTAGGTACATACTGCGACCAAATGGCAGATATTTTAATTAAAGGCCAGGTTAAATGTCTTACTTGTAACCGGCGAGCATGTATGAAGACATTATGAAAGTTGATGACGCAAAATAAATATGCCAAGATGCAGTGAAAGTATGTGGTCTCTCTTGCTACTTATTAACGTAGGTAATGATATTTTCATAACAAAATGAGGCGTGATTTTATGTACGTGTTTTTTTTTTATTTCTTTTTATTTTTGTACGTTTAGTTTTTTTTATTATTGTGGAATATTAAATTACTTACCTATTTCTTTTTATTTCCAGTCAAAGATTTGTCCTTCGACACTAAAGTTTACAGTCGTGAAAGATGAGACAGAAGATGAAACAGAGAACAACGACGCGACGCACAGTGAAAAAAAGGGGCGCCATTTTGTGCAACAAAACTAAATGAGTATTAAGAAGGCACCTGACCCTAATCAATTCGCCCGATTCGCTACCGCTAACCCGAGTGAAGTGAAGGACTCGAGTGAAGGATAACGATATTCACTTTCCAAACGACAGACAGAGATCGACGGGTCTAGTGCGCGTTCTCGAAAATTTAACGTAAGCGACAAAATAAAAACTATGAATTAAAGACGAACTATATGTAGGTAATGATTATGAAAAAAGTATGTTGAGCAAATGTAGGTTTTATCAATGCCTTTTTAGATATTAAAAAATATTAAAGAAAATACAGCTAACTTAAAAGAAATTAGTTAAAATGTGATTAAAACAAGGTTTTTTGTAATAAAAAAACTATCGAGCATTTTTCAATTATTGGGTTTTCATCTTGAGCATTTAATCTTCAGGAACTGAAGTTACTTGTATAAAAAAATCAGTTTCCTAGACCTTATAGATTTTGAGATTTAGGTCAGTAAAGGTAGTCAAGTTAGGGTCAGGTGGCTTCTTAAACCAAAAATTTATTTAAGTAATATTTATGTTTTATAAGCAATTAAGTATGCTAACTTTATGTTTTAATGTTTTTAATGATTAGGTAATACCAGATTTAAATTGATGTGTTCATTATTATCAGCATTGCATTGATAAATTTCGCAAAATATTTAAGTTTCCATACACCTAGAATGGTGCCGTTTCCTTTCGGTTAAAAGTAGAAAACGGTTCCGAGATAGAATAGGGATCCGTAGTCACCCATATTACCATCTATAACTCCTGAACTAACTAAGTTATCTGATATGTTATAGTTTTCCTTGAAAGTTCATTACATTGACTACCATCATAAATATTTCCAGATTTTTTGACGTTTAGGTTTTAGAGACGCTCTATTTTACCAACAAAATAGTTATAAAGTTGAATATCTCGCAAACGAATACTTAAATCAAACAATTGTATAAGAAACCGCTCAATGTTTTTATAAGGCCTATCTAATGATGACACTCAGGGATAGACTCAAGAAAAAAAAACAAATTCTGGTTCCGTGTAGGGGACGTACCACAAAACTTTTTTTTTTCTTTATTTCTTGTATCACTTTGTCAACGTAGTAAATATACATTCAGATTCAGTCATGCAAAAAACACTGTTTAGGAGGAAAGCCGAGGACAGACATGCAACACTTTGACGAAACATGACGATTTGAACTACGGAACCCGAAAAAGGTATCAAAATAAATCAAACTCAAACTCTATTAGAGGTTTTTAAAAAATCGGAAGCCTCCTATAACTTTTAGTTTTTTTTAAACGGAGCGTAGTGTTGACTTTTATAATTTAACAAGCTATTTTTAGGGTTCCGTAGTAAAAGCCTCGGAACCGTTATAGTTTCGTCATGTCCGCCCGTCCGTGCATTAGATAGGTATTTGTAAAACATTGGGAGGTTGATAATACAATTTTTTGATTTAGGTGTCCGTTTGCGAGATATTCAACTTTAAAGTGCATTTTTTTGTTTAAACATAGTGTCCCCCCCCTCCTCTAAAATTTAAACGGCTACTTCAAAGAATCTCAAAAAAATTCATGATGGTAGTCCATATAATGAACTTTGAAGGAAAACTATAACGGACCTGATAACTTCGTTAGTTTAGGAGTTATAGAGCCTATAATGGGTAACTACGGAACCCTATATTATGCGTGGCCCGACACGCACTTGGTCGGTTTTTTTATGTTTTAGGGTCTGTAACTGAAAATCCGACCGGTCTAACTACAGAACTTCGATATCGCCCATGGGTTGTCGAGGTCAGATGGCAGTCGCTTCACGGAAAATATCGAAGTTCAGCCGAATCGCAATTAGACTGGAAAGCCGACCCCAACTGAGTTGGGAAAAGCCTCGGTGAATGATGATATGAGTTTATGACGCTAATCGTACAAATTATTAGAAAAACTGCCCCAGTTATATGATATCCGTAAACTACTTTTCAATCCACTCTCGTATGTACCTAGGTCACACTATAAGTTTTGCATAACTTAAAAAAAACAACATGTTAAAACCAAAATATTATGTTTATTGCTTTTCAAAATACTCTCCTTTACATTTTAAACTATTTTTCATGCGATCGAAACATTTTTTAAAACAGTAGGACCACAGATCTGAAGGCATGTTTTCTACGTGCTGATTGAACGCTATCACTGCCTCTTCGGAGTTGGTAAAAGTGAAACCTCTCATCAAATCCTTGATTTTTGGGAAAATACAGAAATCACAGGGTGCTAGGTCGGGGCTATGCGCAGGATGGGTGACGAAGCTAATAATGACTTTGTTTTGTTGGCCGTGTGTGAAGAAGCGTTGTCATGATGTAGGAGAACGCGGCTTTTGGGTCGTCTTTCGCAGACTTTTTCTAACACCCTGGGTAAACAAATGGTAGAATACCACTCGGCATTAACACTCTTTTGATCTTCAAGTGGAATTGTACAGATGGGCCCGTAGCTGAGAAAAAAAACGCGATCATTTTTTACCAACGTTTCTAGCCTGCCTCACTACTGTTGGCTTGTTCTCATTTTCAAACACCCATTCACAAGATTGCTGTTTTTTTTCGGGTTCAAAACAATAAATCCACGTTTCGTCTCCTGTGACAATGTCATAAACAGCATTAGAATGTCCGTGGTCGTACTTCAGTAGCATCTGTGAGCACCATTCCACGCGAGCCCGCTTCTGCTCCGCTGTCAGTTCATGAGGGATCCAACAACAACAAAGTTTCCGAACTTTCAATTCTTCGTGTAAAATTTTCTGGATTTGACTCATACCAATCCCTAATAGTCCTCGAATTGTCTCATAGGTAATCCGCGGGTTTTCTTTAATTAACCGCTTAACAGTAGCCACATTATTTTCGTTGACGGCAGCCCTTCACGAAATTCGTCATGTAAAGAAACTCGACCTCTCTCAAATTCAACAAACCATCGCCTCACGGTGCTCAAACAAGGTGCTTCTCTCCCAAAAGCATTTTGAAGACGAGCGGCACAGTCTTGCAGAGAGAGAGAACTTTTAAAATCATAAATAATCATCACTCTAAAATCTAAAACATAGCGTCACGCCTTTTTCCCCGAAGGGGTAGGCAGAGGTGTGCAAACACACCCACATCTCGCCAGCTATGTTAGGTCCCATGTAATAGGGGGCGAGCCTAAAAAATCTTTTCGACTTAATTCCATTTTCGATGCATACGTAGAACTTTGATGTGTGATAAAAAACAATTGACAAATGATTTCCCGCAAATTGTTTTTTTTATTAAGAACCTTCTTAGTTCTAAGCAACGTTTAAAAAAATATTACATTCAAAATTCAAATAGTTCTGATTAGCTAGAAGTGCAAAACTTTTAGTGTGCCCCATGTATCTATGGCTATTAATATAATTCTATTACATAATACCTTCATCAATTTATCTACTTGTTCTTTTTATTGACTATTTTTATTACTCGTGTGCAATACTCTAAAAACATATTTCTTCCTCTACCTGCTACTATCTGGCTCAGATTGTCTGACACTACTCTGGTACTTAGCCTATGTTCGACATCCAGCCGGAGTCTGTCGAATTGAGGGCATTCTGTGATCAGGTGTGGTACATCCTCCACCTTTCCGGGATCGCCTACGTCTTACGACGTCTGACGTTTACGTTATCTACGCCATTTGACACTATAAACGTGTGTGACAGCGTCGTACGCGTGGGACAGCGTGGTTATTGACCAGTGTGATTGTTACCATAGAAATTGTATAGGCCAGATCCAGTTCAAATGTCATAATGCATGGTGTACGTCGCATGTGAAGGATGAGTTTGACCGTGACTTAATACTCTTTCTGATTTATATAAAACAGTTATGTCATCTCAGGTACCCTGTGTGGGTTCTTTCCTACGCAGATGACACAACCCCATTAGTGTAGGGTGTCCGACGATGTCGAGACAAAGACTAATGAGACTGTGAGACTGATTACGAGGTATACGGTTTCGCCAAATTTAAAATTAATCCTCGTTTTCCGTATCATATGTACGAGCAAACTAATCTGAACTTAATATGTCGTCGTGTAATTATGTCTAGTTTAGATACCAGTCCAAGAATATTAGAAACATATCACCATAATCATCACTATCAATACTACGCAACGGATTTTGATGCGGTTTTCACCAATGGATAGGAAATGGTATTAAAGCGAGGTTTATATAAAGAAGGTGTATATTATATGTCAAGCGGGCGAAGCCTAATAGTAATTTATAAAAAGCGGCAAAAGTATTTGCAATTAGATTGGCTTTTGAGACGATGCATGGGCGGTTGGGGCACAGAAGTCAAGTTATTAGTTAGGGAGATAGGCAATAGATTGTATAAGAAACCTGACTCTCGCCAGGCCTCTGTCACTCGCTCAAGGCCGCGCGCTATATACCTACCGCTCGGCGTATCGTCGACGATACAAACTAGAAACTGGCAGAGGGCTGCCGAACGCCCGTCGGAGCGCTCGCATCGCACCGTTACGTAGTAACTATTTATTAATCTGTGCTCACGCTCCGGGGCGTACCTGGTGCAAAGATTGGCCATCGACATACAGCGAGGTAACACGGCTAGTGTTCTGGGCACCTTAGCGCACCTTTATGTTACGAGTATCATGATCTCAAAGGAAAATTATTTAAGAAAAAGGTAGCATTCTTCATTGCTTATAAAAATAGATATTATAATTCTTCCTATAATTGTAAGTAGAGTGTTGTGTTTACGAGTAATTAAGATTTTTTTTTACAATATAAGACTTTCAAAATGTTAAATTAAATTCTAATATTTGTACATAATTTAACTGTAACTTTAATTATTTTGCACATACATTATGTTCACAACAAATCTACAAATAAAAATATGTTTTAATGACCCCTTGGTAAGTTTTCTATTTTATCACAAACACCAAAAACCGGCCAACTGCGAGTTGTATTCGCGGACGAAGGGTTTCGTACATTTATCTTTGAAATTTTAAAAAATCACGTTATATTGGAGCTTGTTCTTTATGCTTACATATTTGTTGTTATAGCGGCAACAGAAATACATTATTTGTGAAAATTTCAACGTTTTACTATTACGGTTCATGGGATACAGCCAGATGACAGACGGACAGACGGACGGACGGATAGCGCAGCCTTAGTAATAGGGTTCCGTTTTACCCTTTGAGTACGGAACCTTAAAACGGGGACCTTTTTGAAAAAAAATATTTAATACCTCCAAAACTGTTAACTTTCCGCCGTTGGGAGATAGAACCCAATGAGAACTATGAGAACTATGAGGACTCCCAATGAGAGGTACAGCTGTAAACTTAATACTCATGCATGGAATACAAGGTTTAAAACGGCTGTTTGAAACAAAATCTAATTACCAGTATTTAACTGTTCCGGTACTGTGTCGGAACTGAGGCTTCCCTGATAGGTGCTGCACAGAAATTCAGGCTTACCTTGAAGTCCTCATGAGGTGTCGTGTCCTCGTTAGTGGTCGTATCCTCCTTAGTGGTTGTGTCGGCCTCTGCCTGGGTAGTTTCAACGTTTAGTGCTTCGTCGATATGAAGTATTGACGTATTTGAGTCCGAATTTTCTGAAAGATTATTCTCCTCCTCACCGCAACACAAACAATTCTTGTTCATACCATTCGACATCTAGGACAAGAAAACAACAATTGTCTATAATAAGAGAGCATCAAAAATTAAGTGCAGTACGTTAATTTTCACTTTAAGCCCTCGGCAATCCTCGACTATAATCGGGAAGGGTCGGAACTACACATGACACAAAGTACATTGCTGCGTGTTCATAACATCCTACTTATTTAAAGTCTAAAACAGTGATGATCAACTGCTAAAATGTAATTTATTGCAATAGATCTATGAATAAGTAATATAGATGTGGCTTGATTTAATTATAATACTCGTAAATATCGCATTGCTAAAAATACAAGGGAATTAATCACTTTATAAGCGCTAATTGAGCAATCAGCAACAAGACCGTGAGTATTTTTTCAGTACTACTCACCATATCTATTGAAGTCTTTGTCCTTTGTAAATGTTGTCACTGACTGACACACAATAAAACTAAATTAATACATATCCGGTCACAATACTTAAACTCTTCACCCGTCAACAAAGATATAATAGCCGACCCGCGTGCATATGCCTACATACTCTCAGTACTAGTTATACAGTTACACACATATAGAGGTCTCATCATTGACGATAAACTAAAATCCCCCCATCCCTCAACTAAAAACTGAAACCCCATATTAATAAAGTATTTATATGATGAATTGATGGGGTAAGATGCATTTTGGCAAATATTAAGATCTTATATAGGCGTATTCCAAAAAGAGTTCATTAAATGTTGCCGTATAGCTGGATTTTTGTGGAATTTAACTCATTGTATGTACACAATCAATCCTTCAGAACGGTACGTTGTACGGCGTTTAAGTAATAAAATACCCCCAGATACAACATCTAAAGGAAAGAAATATTAAACACTAGCTGACCCGGCAAACGTTGTTTTGCTTTAGGGGTGGACTAACCTTAACATTTAGGGGGATGAAAAATAGATGTTGTCCGATTCTCAGACCTACCCAATATGCAAACAAAATTTCATGAGAATCGGTCAAGCCGTTTCGGAGGAGTATGGCAACGAAAACTGTGACACGAGAATTTTATATATTAGAGATAGTGAAAAGGGTTTCTTCTTTGAAAACATGTATGACATGATTATAAGTACATAATACTTTTCTTGCTTGACATCCGCCATTCCGTGCTCGAACGTCAAGATAATTATAGACACCTATCTGTCCACTTATTGAAAAAAAAACAATTTTGTACCGTGTGCAAGTTGTTTGTCTCGGTATACCTATTGTATTATCTACTTGTTTTAAAACAGCTTGAAAGTAGAACATTAGCAACTAAGCAACTGCTATATGTTTTTAGAAATACCTATCTTATGATACCCCATAAAAACAGCCTAACTCTACGTGTAAAGGAGGTACCCCAACAATTATTTTTCAATAATTTTATTTTAGCACTTGACGTGGTAAATAAGCACATCCATGCAGAGTTTCATCTTTCTAAAAATAATCGTTTTAGACGCAAACCGAGGACGGACAGCCGAACAAACAGCCGGACATGATGAAACTTAAAAGGTTCTGAGACTTGAACTACGCAACACTAAAAAGGTTTTATTAAATTTTTTCATCAAGCTTTATTTTTTTTTTTGTTAATAACAAAGCGGAAATATTAAACTTTTTAATTTTTACAACAGAAATGAAAACAGTTCTACGTAAACGAATAAAATTCTCAGATTTATAGTGGCAAAATTATCGAACAAGCAATGTTAATGTTCATGCTACATTTTTCAAAAACCGCTCCATGATTTTTGATCTGCATATTTTTGTTCATAGATCTATGAAATACAGGCAAAAATTTAGTACCTGAATTTACCAGTTTTTAATTTTGATATTAATTAAGTCAAATAATATTTATTGAGCGAAGCGAGCGTAGCGAGCGGAGCTCCTTATCAGGTGACTCCAATGCAACTCGATGTGAAATTGTTTCTCGTCAACTACCCAACCGATTTTAATGATTTTTTCACTCAAAAATCAAGCATTCTCAGGAGCAGGTTTTGTTTGAGACCAAATTTTGATTTAGGACCCTCAAAAAAAGTTATTGACCAAAAATATATCAACAACCGTTTTGCATGATTTTTTCACTCAAAAATCAAGCATTCTCAGGAGCATGTTTTGTTCGAGACCGAATTTTGATTTAGGACCCTCAAAAAAAGTTATTGATATATTATTGGCCAATAACTATTTTTGAAAACCTGCTCTTTATAGATTGATAAATGTCTTAATAGAAATAGTCACTTCGCTCAATTGCAGGCGGCAGCGACCGCAGCGAGTAGTTCATTAAAGGTCCGCAGAGGACGATGGGCGAACCAGAGTAGGTACTCGTTCTCAGGTGTACTTTCAACACTCTGGGAAAGTTATAAATATTGGCCATATAGTGCCCGGATCAGATTAATAATATTAATATAGTTTTTGAGATAATTGCGAAAAACACCTTCACTTAATTTTTTATACTTAACTATTGGAAATTTCGCGCGATAAGTTCGACATTTGTGCTTAATCTTTTTACAATTAATTACTTATATATTTGATATAAAGAATATTTGTATGGTATTGTTGTAGTGAAATTAAGAAAATCTGCATGCCATTCCGAAACCAATGATAACTCAACCATAAGAGTGTCGGTGAATTAGAAAGAGTTCAGACCTAAATATAGAATAAAATATAGAATAGAATTTCCTTTATTGTACACCAATACAATACAAAAAATATACAGTAACTTCCAATTACAAAAAAATATCACCAAGAGTGATCATCTCTTACAGGCAACCTTAGGATGGACATAAGTGGACAGAAGTGCAAAAAGCAGTGTAAAAAGCAATTGTGACCCCGACCAAATTTTTCGCCGGGCGCCACTTCCGCCGGGCGCCACTGGAAATACCTTCTGCGTGTGAACCAGAGACGCCCGGCAACGGACGTAAAAGCGGATGCGAAAAAAATTTTTTCCGGCGAACTTCGTGTCGCATTAATTTTTTTAATAACTTTTTAACCTTCCCCTGGTACTCGTAATAACGAACACAACAAAAAAGTTAAAAAAGGTAAAAGTTCTCGAGCCTTTAATCTCTTAACCAACACGACATTGTTTTATATATATATCTATATAGATACAAAAACACACTAATGTAGTTTGGTTCCCAACAGCATTCATAAACCACGAAGGCTAGCAGTTAATGATACAGTAGTCTACAAATAATATCAAAGGTAAATATACAGTACAAAACGCATTAGGTGCATTTGTAATATTAAATATGTACCTAGATGTTTAACGATTTATCGATCCCCTGGAAAAATTGTGTCCATATTTGTAGGTTTTAAGTGTTTCCCCTTGCGTATTTCTCGGAGACACAAATTGAAATTATTATATCAAAACGCGCAGCTCAATGTAATATTGCATATAGTAGCAGTTGCTGTGCTATTTCAATTTGATAGGTATTACATCTAGTTGAGATTAAATATCTTGTTGGGTTTCATAGAGGTAACCGAATGTAAGTAGATATCGATTAGTTTAGTGGACATGGAACACAAAGACCGGCTTAGATACTGGAGGCGAGTGATCCTTTTTGATTATGCCTGCATGCAAGTCTCAGTGAAACCCTGATGCAACATATTACAAAAGTAACTATCCAGGCGAATTTCGTACGGCGGTACGAGGTTCGCCTGGATAGCTAGTTTTGTAATAATTATGTTCAAATTAAAAACAAAAACCTTTAAACATTATCTGAATTTCTAAGAATATTTTAACACCAAAAGCCGAATTGGACTTATGTACCTATGTCACTTAACTCCTCCTAAACGGCTGGACTTATTTAGATGAAAGTTATAGTGTCCAATTATAAATTGAAACCATTATCAAATCTACCTGAACGCACACTATGAATATTATGAAAATCGTGTCAGCCGTTTAGGAGGAGCTAAATTACTTACACACGCACAGCAAAAATATAATTACCAGAAGATGTAACCATAAACACTACCTAACAGTAAAGCTGCTTTTTTCTAATAGCTGTATAATTATATATAGACTAAAGAGCTTTAGGGCTTAAAAAATATGTTCGTATTATTAAACAAAAATACATTTTTGGACATTCTCACACAACGTCATCTAGCTCAAATTATAAGGTATGGGATCTAGACGTCTGCTAAACATACTTATATATTTCTAAATATATACATATTATACATAGAATACACCCAAACCCTGAATCAAACATTTGTGGACATAACAGAAATATTTAGTTCGACCCGGAATCGAACCTGGGAACTAAGAGACGGCAGTCGCATACTCATACTACTGCGCCACCGAGCCAGTTAAATATAGTAAAACGAAGCGAGCGGAATCCCGTCTCTGGTAAAAAAATACACGCCATAATTTTACACAACAACCGACTTAAAATTATCAAAATGAGACCAAATAACTGTCGGAACTGTCTGTGGTTAAAGAATAATCTTACTATTCGGGAAAACACTTTATGAATAGATATGATATATTAATAAATCCATAAGTAAAAAGGTAAAGATAATGAATTAAATGTCTGTGTCTAATTTAAATACGTAGTATTTAATTGCTAATCAATAAAAATTCTTATTTTACTAAAAAAAATCCATTTACTGAGCAAAAATTTGATTGCACAGCAATTGATATGCAACCAGTATATATTGATATGCAAATCATATATTTTGTACGTTAAACAACTTTTTATGAAGAAAAAAGATGATGTATATTTTAGAATTATTTTAAGTTCTATTAAACAATTTGATTTATTAAATTAATATGTGAAAAAAGAAATAGACATAATAAAAATAGTGTGTAAATAAATAAAAAGTGTTAATAAATAATACATCTAATCTATATATATAATACGCCAGTGAAGCCGCTTCGCCTAAACTAAGAGTCGCACAGTCAAGTGTGGCGCACCGTTGGAAAGGTCGTGGTCTCAAGTGGTGCGATAAGATTAGAAATTTGACAAAAAGTAAAAAAAGAAAATTATTACTTGCGCAGTTTGCGTGAAGTTCTTTATCAGGTTCGTTTATATCAGGAGGTTCTGCTCAAGTGGGCCGGTGCACAAATGCTCAGGTCGACTGATGTGCCTAGATTGCGATTGCGACTAAGTCTAGGGAGTAGGGATCCGGTTACTGGGCAGTGACAGTTACCTTGATTTCCTCGAGGGCTAAAGAGCGCGCCGGGTTGTGACGTAGCGACGCGGCGACGTACGGTGTTCCTAGATAATCCAAATTAAATTACCCCATATATTATGCAGTATTTTTACATTGCACTTCGTAGTTAAATTTTATTGTAGAAGTATTTTGTATTTGTGCGTAAATTTTTCATGAATTAGATTAGATTAGCCAAACGTACATGTTTTTTATTGAGGATTAAAATAATATTTTTTTGTTTATATTTTTACATAGATCGTTTTTGTCATTGATTCTAAATAGGTCATAAAAATTTGGTTCCTCCTGTATATGGGACAACCTATACCAGAGCCGCTTGTATTCGCCACGAAGAAAACGGGTGACACTCGCCCTCTATATTATATACAAACTCAATGGTAAAACCCATTGGGCGACCACAGATTTGTATTTATTGTAAGTATATCAATTGTTATCGCTACAACAGAGGCAATTTTACCATGTGTGGCAACCCCGAAAGGAACTTGTTGGCAACCGTATCCCCACTCTTAGCAACGCCCGTATCCCCACCTCCAGGGGAGTGTTTATCCATTGTCCATCTTTTGTTATTGATATATTTAGACAATTCTCATGGCCATGTGTTTCTTTCTCTCTTTCAATATATCTTGTTACTGAGCGAGGCCCCACCAAGTTTTTAGATGCCCAAGCCAACCTTACATGCAAGTGTTGCCCTATGTAAAAGTAGGTATAACCCAGGGATATCCCTGGGTGCTCATGATTAGTATACAAAGCCTTGATCTCGCTGAGCATCGACGGGTTTTAGGTAGCTACCACCGTTTTGACTCATCACACACATTCATGACTGCGCTCACCGGCTGATAACCGCTCTGAACAACTAACAACCACTTTGCACGTCTGAACCGTCAAACAGTCGAGGATGACTAAACGTCACTACAGCTGAAATGAAACTAATTATTGTTCGTAATTATTGTTCTGGAATCTTGTTTTTGACGTGTTTCAATATAATATGGCGCCCCGTCCCCAGTGGAACGCAAACATGTAGGTATTGGGAAACCTATATCAGAGCGGCTCACGAATACAGCGGGTGACACTCGTTATCTATCTATAGATGGTTGATCTGATCGTGGGCTTGACTGGGCCGCCACGGATACCACCCACGGACCTGATACTACCCACCTGGACATGGCGTCCAAACTTGTCCTATCGACTCGCCTGTACAGCTGGCGAAGTCTGCCACCGTCAAGGTGTGCTTACGCCACATGATGCTCTGATAGTTTATTATACCTAAGTATGGAATTTGAGTTATTATTTTCTCAAGCACCGATACCACTGGCTCACCTTCATTTATAACGCTACATTAATAGGTCATTATATATTAAGAGTATTTGCCGTTTTGTACGAAATAAGTTGAAGTTTTAGTTTTATTCGTTCCAAAAACTAAAATATAATCCGCTGTTTTCTTCGTCGTTAGTAAAACGAAAAGTATCCTAAACCTAGGTTGGGTTCCGTTCCAGTTGCGTAAAGAACTTCGTTCCTGACGGGGGTCCCCCGATCGCCCAATTTTTTATATACCTGCTTATATTTATAATTAAGTCACCCACACCTCGGTTGTCAGCAAGGTGATTGGGATCAGTCATCTTCAGTTTGGCCATACAGCCAATCATTGTTTAAACATTTTTTACTTGAATGACTATATTTTGGCCGGAAAAGTAGAGACAGTTAAAATATGTTTGTTGGCCCCCAAAATAAAAGTTTTAGAAATAACTTCGTTCAGGTTATTGATAGTCATGTAAAATATTAAGAAAGAAATTATAAATAGATCTATAATTATAAAACTGATGTCATCGGCGGGACTCGAACCCACGGCCTTTCCCTAACAGGGGGACTGCTCTGACCAACTGAGCTACGATGACCACTACCGACGACATCGAATTTTTGTTTCATATCATATTCATAATTTCTACATCGCGCTATTAAGGTTAGCGTTGGATCCACCTACTGCAGTTCTACCGAACTGACGGTACCAGTGTATCGTGTTACAACGATATTTAAACACTGAATTTTTAGATGAATCCTTACCAAATCCAAGCAAACTCATTGCTTTGAAATGCAAAAAAGAAATATATACAGGATGTTACTTAACGGTTATATCAACCCGAAGACACCGCTACAGCTAGTCCACCAGAACCCGTTTCGATATGTGTCGACCGGCAACAAGAAAAAAAAAATCATCCAAAAAAATACATTATTACCGAATAAAATAGTCTTGTTTGAACAATACTAGCTAAAATCAGCTGATTCGGTCATCGACATCAAGTAGGTAGCTAGTATAACTAATGCGCGCCTGTGAAAAACCTCCCTCTCCTGGTAGAAACATTTTGTCTCTGTTCCGCATCAAGGTCTGAACTTTTTTTTTCTTGTTAGGCGGTCGACACATCGAAAGGCGTTCTGGGCGACCAGCTGATGGGGGTGTCATCAGGTTGATATAACCTTTATGTAACATTCTGTATAGTCATGTAAACTTAGTCGCTTAGCAGTGGACGTAGAAGCGGACGCGGCATTAAAAAAGGAACTAAAAAAAAAAGAAGAAAGTATAAAATAAGAAAGTACCTATTCATTCAGCTTTTACTTACTTCACCCAGCGTTCTTTTTACGTCAACACCAGTATACTTAGTTTTTGCCTGTTCTGTCCCATGGTTACACTGATTGGTTACACTGATGTGACTACTGTGCACACTTATGATCAATAGTTACACTGATGTAACAACGGAGCATACCTATGATCGGTAGTTACACTGATGTAACAACGGAGCCTTTGTTGCCCGTGGTACTACTTTTAGTGGATCCCAGTAGTTCCATGAAGCCAGTTCCACTCAGTGTAACCATGGGTCAGAAGGGGTTCGTAGGTAGGTGCCCAAATTTACCCATGCTCTTCGTTAAGGACAATTTTGGAAAATAAAATAGAAATTCGTAGTCACAGATGTCAATCTGCCAGCATTTCTGTCGTCGGTCCATAACACCGAAGAATTAGTCAGGTAAGTATTGTCAAATACAATACTTAATTAATTCTGAGGTGCGATTTAAGATCTATGCCAACACTGACCAGCCTCACGCTCCGCGACTGTGGGACACATCGCACTGTAAATTGAGGTAGGTTAATTAACACTTCTGTCAATATTTCAGAGCGTGCGCGCTTACTAGCTGTTGGAATGAGATACATCTAGCTCTGGTGACAGACGGACGGACGGTTCGACAGCGGAGTCTTAGTAATAGGGTTCCCGTTTTACCCTTTGGGTACAGAACCCTAAAAATGAAAAACCCTCAAGTATGGTGAAAATTATAATGCTTATAAACAAAATTAATTTGAATCTATCGATTTAACTGTTCGTTAGAAATGTTCATTATATTCTACCACTAGCTGATCGCCGCAGCTCCGCCCGCGTGATTTAGATTACTCGTTCCCGGTTCCCGTGGGAACACATTACCGGGATAAAAAGTAGCCTATGTTACTCAGGGTGAATGTAGCTTTCCAATTGTGAAAGAATTTTTGAAATCGGCTCAGTTATTTTTGAATTTATTCATTACTAGCGACCCGCCCATGCTTCGCACGGGTGCAATGTAGACTATGTAGCATGGCAGTCTTAAAATTCAAATATCCCAATGCAAATATTTGTATGTTATATGCATTGGTTGAATGATTGTCTTTATCTGTGGTATTAGAATTGTGGAATTAGATTCGTCTTTGAACTTCAATGCCAAACAATGTTCACACGCTACTGACATGCTACCTATTGATACCGTCGATCGTCCTTGTAAGGAATCGATGGATCGTAATTCATGGCAGAATTTTCTTTATTTACCCACGAATTGGTTCTGGCTCTCTCATTTGATGTCTATTTCTATCTTGGCTGAGGCCAAGGCGACCCTCAAGCCCTGCAGGCGATTCTCTGGCTCTCTGTAATCGATGCCTACCCCTATCCTGGCTGGGGCGAGCCTCAAGCTCGGCAGATGATTCTCTGGCTCTCTGAACACTAGGTCTTTCCCGATCTTGACTGCGGCGAGGCTCACGCTCAACTGAGGATTCTCTTACTCCTTCAGCTCTATATCTAGCCCGAAGCTGGCTGAGCCGAGTCTCACGTTCTCTTGACGAATCTTCATCTCTAGCTGAACGTGCTCTTTGGGAATTCCCTGTACTACGACCTATGTTTGAACGAAGACGTCTTTGAGACATGACTTTATACCTATCCTATTCAGTTCTTTTTTGAACTTAAATACCTTACCTTAAACCGCTTTTTGGCTATAAATCAAAATTGTTTAATTCTAATCCTATCCACCAAATAAGTGCGGTTTAAAAATTAACCTTATTACCGTATAAAGTATTCAATTATATAAGGAATAATACTGCATTGTTAAAAATACCTTGGCAAATGAAATATTATTTTTTTGTCATTTATATTTCCAGTGGCGCCCGGCGGCTTTCTATGGTGTACAATACTGTACATTATTTTTATCTGTCTCGTAAGGTTTCGTCAGCGTTTGCAATGAAAGCGCAAAAAAATGTGTTTCTCGTATATTATAAATGTATTATACATATAAACTTTCCTGTTGAATCAATCTATCTATTAAAAAAAATTGCATCAAAATCCGTTGCGTACTTCTAAAGATCTAAGCATACATAGAGACAGACAGACAGACAGCGGAAGCGACTTTGTTTTATACCATGTAGTGATAAACATACAAAAATACAAATCTTTCCTCTTTATAATAGTAGTATAGATTAAATACTTACACAAATAAAGACTTCAACTTTATAGCGAATGTCGCGCGATGGGTAATTTACTGTACAGTCCTTGTTCTTTAAAACATTGCTTCACGATAAAAAGACAGTAACGATGCCATATGATTACCATGGCCCTTAGGCGTAATAGGGTAGGTAATAATAGACTACTTCAGCGGCGTGCTCAGTAATTCTTCGGCTGGTCGCGGAGGTTTAGCGAAAACTTACTTACTTACTTTCAAATGCAGTCTTATGTCACACTTTATCGATCTGTACATTATTTAGAATCCTCCAATTCGCATTATTTAGAATCGTCAATTTTTGTAATAAATAAAACGGATATTTTTAGTTTTTGGGCACTACAGTTTTTAGTTTTGGGTCGTAAGCGAAACACGTAGAACCATAATGGCGCTTACACCTCATTTACCTTCGGGTACGATGTGTCCAAAGTATTAAAAAGTCCATAGTGACAAATTGTCTAGAGTATCATTTCGTCTAATATTATTTTGTCTAATTCTGCAAATGGTATACAGTATCATTATGTCTATATATCCTTATGTCTACAGTATCATTTCGTCTAATGTGTATGAGAACCAGAAAATACCAAAAAACAGGCAGAATCAGTTTTACTTTATCTAAGGGTTTATTTTTCTCTTCTTCCATTTTTTTGTAGTTTATTGTGTATTTCTATAAATTTATGTTCATAG
The DNA here is from genome assembly GCA_963556515.1 of Nudaria mundana. Lineage (NCBI taxonomy): Eukaryota > Metazoa > Arthropoda > Insecta > Lepidoptera > Erebidae > Nudaria > Nudaria mundana. Next base: position 2,680,353 of record OY748286.1, read on the forward strand.
ATATATAATATTATACTGATAATAATTTATTTAATGGTATATTATTATGTAGGCTAATTATTCAAAATGAATACACTTTTCATAATTTAAGGAAATTTTTTTTATTACGTAAATAAATGTAGTTTACATTAAAGTGAAAGAAAAAAACGCTTATTGTTATTATATCATAATAATTATTAAAAATTAAGTCTTATGTACACTATTTTTTTTAGAAAATTGATTATGGTTATACAGCCATGGACCAATTCTATCAACAATTCTTTATATTTTTTATCAAAACTGAAATGGCCAGTAAAGTGTGTAAAAAGTTTTTACTCAAACTACGAAAAACTAGACGTTATGATACTATGGACGAAATTATACTGTAGACGTTATGATACTATGGACGAAATTATACTGTGGACGTTATGATACTATGGACGAAATTATACTGTAGACGTTATGATACTATGGACATTTTGATACTCTTGACGTAATGATACTATGGACCTTTATGTACCGGAGCGCTCATTCCTTTACTACTACAAATTAAAAGTAAACTGCTAAACATACAGGGCGTAATAAAAAAGTTTGTTCTTTAAAACCGGCCAAGTGCGTGTCTGGCCACGCATAGAATATTTTCAGATTTTTCCAGATAGCCGTTTAGATTTTAGAGGGGGGGGGAGACGTTCTGTTTTACCAAAAAATTCAATCATACATATATCACGCCTATATCCCAATGACCAATTTAATTCAATATTTGATTAGATGCCTCCTAAACTTCAGTGTTTAAAATATATCTATGCAACACGATAAACTAAAACCTATTAGGTAGTACTTAGTTCAGGCGAACTGCGGGTAGATCGCATCTCAATATTCACCGGGCCTTTTTCCAACGCAGTTGGGGTAGGCTTTCCAGTCTAACAGCGATTCGGCTCAACTTCGATATTTTCCGTGAAGCGACTGCCATCTGCATCTGACCACCACAACCCATGGGCGATATAGAAGTTTTGTAGTAAGACCAGCGATAAAGAAATATATAAAGCAAAAATTTAATGATATCGGTATGGTCATCGTAGCTTTGTGGTTATCAGGGCCGCTTGTTCAAGTCTTGCCGATGACATTCGTTTATTCGAATTATAATTTCTACGTAAATCTTTAAGAAATACTAGAAGCAAACTCATTGCTTTCAAATACAAAGGATATCGATTTTTTACTTCAGAGTTATCTAATGGACAGAGTCAATATTGTTTTCACACTTACTACAAGTGTCAACACTAAAATACATTTATTTCTACACATACTATATATATATATATAACTACCGCTTGGCACCACTAATAGTGTCATGGGTTTTGTTTTTACCCACTACTGGTAGTGTCAAGCAGTAGTGTAACGGGCAATAAACGATTTATTTTATATGGTATTTTGAAGAAATAATCAATTACAGGATTTAATCAAATTCATTATTTATATCGATTTAAATCGCCGTTATTGTCACTCTGCCAGGTGCACGCACGTACGTCGTACATTTACCAAAGTTTTAAGATAAGTAATGATATTGAATTTCCTTCATCTATATATTTAATACAATTTGTCCGTCCATCGCGTTTTTCAATTTACATAGGTACTTCTTTTTTTAAATTTTTTATATAGGTATATAAATAATTTTTTTTTTGTTTTTATATTTGAGGCGATACAAAGTTCGCCGTGATAACTAGTTTTTCTTATTATTGGGATCAAATAAAAGCCTTTGGTGGAGTGAATGGAATATTGCACTTAAATATGTTTTGAGTCAGACTCAGATTTATAGAGATAGAACAGTTTTCTTTTGAATCATCTGTCTCAACTGTTTTGAGATCAGTTCCTGTCTAACACAAACTATTTTTTTTCTTATTTGTTGTTATGAAGCTTCGTAACGAAGATGTCTGTTGTAGGCACATTGTAGTTTACCACGAAAAATAATTACCAGCATTATGATAAAAAACCGGCCTAGTGTGTTTGGACGCGCACTTTTTGTGGTTTTGTTATGGAACCCCTAAACATCTATATATTTAATACGACAATTTGTCTGTCCGTCCATTGCGATTTCAATTATAATTAATAATACATACATTTGCATGAAATATTAAAATATTCGAAGTTTAGGGAAGGTTTTTTATATTTTTTTTTTATATTTGAGGAGATACAAAGTTCGCTGGGATAACTAGTTTACTATTAATATGTTCCGTTTTTAGTATTTGTTGTTATAGTGGCAACAGAATTACATCATCATCTCTGAAAATTTCAATTGTCTAACTATCACGGCTCATGAGATACAGCCTGGTGACAGACGGATGGACGGACAAAGAAGTCATAGTAATAGGGTTACCGTTTTACCCTTGGGGTAAGGAACCCTAAAAACTATTATATTCCAGTTTAAATAACTGGAATATAATAGTTTCAAAGAAGAGGGATTTATTTTTTACTCTTAATTACGCCCAGGACTTTAATTGGCTGTGCCATAGCGACTGGCACGTAAGATTTTGTTGCCATTAATCAAAATTTCATCACAAGCCAACGGGTTTAATTTTTTATTTTATTGTATTATAAAGCTGCTACTGTTTTTTTATTCATTCGGCCATTTTGGACATAACCCATTATAAATGTGCTCGGTGACGGCAATAGGCTTGCCCCCTATTACGTGAGATTAAAAATACTGGCAAATTGTGGGTGTGTAATGCACCTCTGCCTACCCCTTCGGGATATAGGCGTGATATGTGTGTATGTATGAAGTGGGAGTAATAGTTATTAATATTAATACTACTAATTAGTAACAGCCTCTAGGTATTTTGTATTATGAAGAAAAGGAAAAAAATCCTGTTTATATACTATCCAATAAATAACCTATCATGTTTCTCTAATCAACCGATTTAGTTATTTGATCAAAGAACGCTCAACGAAGTCAGAGAACGCTTTTTTATTTTTTAGATATCAAGGGGGGGGGGGTATTGTAGATCTAAATCCAAGGTTGTGTAAACCCTTATAAATAAATAAATATTGAAAATTATTCCTCGAAAACTCCTGTACAAAAATGCTCTGATGAATTTAACTGTAAAATGATCAGAAAAAAAATTGTAACCCCTTAAAGGAAATTCGTTCTCAAATTTCCATCTGTTTTGTTAATAACTTTGTTATGTTTAGTTCTACGACAAAAAGTCATAGAACAAAGTTGTAGAGAATTTAATTTGCGACAAAAATGTTGACGCAAATTTTTGTGCAATGAATAGTTTGCCCGATAGAGCGCGATAACGATTTGCAACCCTTTTTCAAGATGGCGGAAAACCCATAAGGGTTGGGACCCCACAAACTTGGATTTAGCTTTACACTACCCTCCCTTGATATCTAAAAAATAAAAAAGCGTCCTCTGACTTAGCATACTTAGCCCCAAAAATATAACAATGAACTAAATTGTCGCCGGAATATCTAATATCCAGTCGGAGAGAATTTTACTTTGAAGGGAAACTGATTTTATGCTTGTACTTTCTTTTGAGACATAAATGACATCACGGAGGGGGTAGTTAATTATATAATTCTTTAAGAGGGCAATTTTTAATCATCAATTACAATATACATAATAAGATATGAAAATACTATTTACACTTACTACAAACTATACTAGATACATTAAAATCTACACTAGGTATATACAGGCGTCAAAGAACTACTCCGCCTCGTCGCCGACTGGCAATGTTCCCAGAAGGCTGGCAGCATTGCCACGTTATATGGCAATGCTTGTTCTTTGAGCTAAAAAGTAACCCAGCCTTCTGGTATTGAGAAGAGTCGAGATGGTTTTAAATAGTTCGCGAGCGCTCGGACCCCAAAGGTCCCAGCGTGAGTTTTGACCGCTGTGCCGACTTTCCCATATTTTGTCGAGTTTACGGAAAACATCATGCATCGATTACCCTTATGCCGAATTTTCCAGTTTCATTGATGTTAGTCCTTTTATGGCTTTTTAATTATTTCAAATAATCTTACCGTTATGACAACTTTTACAAAATATGATATTATTGTTTTAGCTTGCCGACTTTTATACAGTCACGTACGTAACGCAATAGTAATTGACATTATATACTAGGTACATATTTTTAGTACAATACTATTTACAAAACTGTAATGGACAATATAAAAGTCAACACAAATATGATACCTTCTCTTTACATAATAAGATGTGATCTCTTTACTTAATTTAGATGCTATCTCATTTGATAAATGTCATAAATATAGATGATTAACGGTCATCGACATCAAGTAGGTACTTAGTACAACTAATGCGCGCCTGTGAAAAACCTCCCTCTCCTGGTAGGAACATTTTGCCTCTGTTCCGCATCAAGGTCTTAACTTTTTTTTTTCTTGTTAGGCGGTCGACACATATCGAAAGGCGTTCTGGGCATAATAATAATAATAATAACAGAATAACTTAGTAATTACAGACAATTAGATATACATTCATTAATAATAATGAAAAGTGTCAAAAAGTGTAGCCAATGGTTTCTCTCAGCTAGTGAAATAACTAAGTATAATTTTTATAAAATGAGTAAAACTATAGGTGATTTAACTATCTTCCACAATAAAAAGGTAAGACAAATTAATTACATACCCGTGGTCACGTGTCACTAAATATTTATAAGTGTTAAATAATGTATTCTTTGAAGGGACGATTTATAACTACAAATACAATAATAATAAAACAATAATATAATAAAATATATGTTTTTTAGGGTGGCTGGACTTTGTGTCGGTACGGTTTTAGTTACACATTAGAAAAAAGAAATAAGGATAATTCGCAAATATGGAGATGTTCCAATCGAAAGTGTTCTGGATCAATTACGTGGATGGAAGAGGATGGTACTGTAATGCGAGAGTCCATTCACGTATGTGAACCTGATTGGAATAAGTTTGAAATTGAAAAAATCATGTTTAGACTGAAAAAACTTGTGTGCAGGATGCCATTGGGGTATTCTGCGATCTGTCTAAAGCATTTGATTGTGTTGACCATCAGACACTTTTGCTAAAGTTAATACTATCAGGCGTTACTTTTCGGAAGTCCATAGTTAAATAAAATAAATCTAACTACTTTGCAATATTCCGCCACATGCAAATTACCCAACTCTCGTATTTATTCATGCACAAGTCCGCCCTCCAAACCCACTTAGGCCGAAAGAATAGAGAAATAATTTTGAAAATAGAATAAATATGAGAATTGTGTTATCGTGCAAAAAATAATAAAAAACCTCGACACGTGTTTCGCCCCCAACCCAACAAATCGGCGCACGGCGACCGAATGCGCCGAATGCGCCGAGCCATCAACATCTCCTGATGATGCTCCTGGTTGGGGGCGAAACAAGAAATATATATAAATTCGTTAAGTCAAACGGAACTAACGTCAAAATAGGCGTACCTCAGAGATCAATTCTGGGACCTTTTCTCTTTTTGGTTTATGTTAATGACTTGCCTTGCATGATCGAGGCACAAGCTGGCATAGTAATGTTCGCGGATGATACATCACTTATATTCAAAGTAAATCGGCATAGTACAGATGCGAATAATGTTAATAATATTTTAAATGATATTTCAAATTGGTTTTCTACAAACAACCTATTGTTGAATGCAGAAAAGACCAAATGCGTTAAATTTACAATGCCCAATGTCAGACAAGCAAACGTCCATATCGTACTGGGTAGCCAAAGGTTAGAATTTGTAAATAACACTACCTTTTTAGGAATTACAATAGATTCTAAATTACAATGGGGTGGCCATATCACCATTTTAGCTAACAAGCTTAGCTCTGCTGCATATGCTGTGAGACGGATTAGACAGTTGACAGATGTAGCTACTGCTAGGCTAGTTTACTTTGGTTACTTCCATAGCTTGATGTCCTATGGAAAATACTACTTTGGGGAAATGCAGCAGATATAGAAACAATTTTTATATTACAAAAGAGGGCAGTCCGTGCCATTTATTGTTTAGGTAAGAGAGATTCTCTTAGGGAGCTATTTAAAGATATTAATGTTTTAACTGTAGCTTCCCAATATATATTTGATAACATACTGTATGTCAGGAAAAATATATCTAGCTATACTAAAGTAAGTGACGTTACAGACAGAAATCTACGTAATAAAAATAAACTACTCCCTCCGTGTTATCGGCTTAGCAAGGTTAGTCATTCTTTCAAGGGGGGAGGTATACGCTTTTATAATAAATTGCCTGAATCGGTCCTTTGTATGCCCGACAGTAAAATTAAAACCTTTATAAAGACCACTTTATGTCAAAAAGCATATTATAAGACAGTTGATTACCTTAATGATAAAAGTGTCTGGCTTGAGCATGGTGCAGCCGCCTCCTAAAATGCCGTAATTGTAGCATATTTTGTACTTAGGTGACAAACAAATTTTTTTTTTTGCATTATACACGCTTTTTGATTCTGACACGAGACCAATGTACATTCGTCCACATTTAGTCTTAAGAAAATGTGTAAATGAGTAAATTATTGAAAAAGAGTGACCGAGAGTTTTATTGCCAGGTTCTTTCTCTTGGTTCTACTTATTGCTTTGCGAATCTGGCATTACATGTAAATATAGAAGCAATGACATTTTTTATTTTAAGTACTTACTGACGTTTGTAAGAGCCATTTAGTGACCTATACAAATAAATAAATCATTTCATTTCATTTCATTTCATTTCATTTCATTGGCCGATGTGAAAATGAGCCCAAAACTGGGAGAAAATTGTCTACTTTTTGAAGATGGGGTCGTGAAACATTAAAATATGTCAGACATTATTTTGGAGACGGCAAATTTAAATGTGCACCTCGTCCTTTTAAACAAATACTAGTTATCACGGCGAACTTTGTATCGCCTTTGTAACTAAAAATATTTTATATATATTATTATTTTATATATAGATATTAATAATAATATATATAAAATATATATATAAAAAAAAGTATTTTAATATTTCATGCAAATGTATGTAAATTGAAAAACGCGACGGACGGACAGACAGACAGACAGACAAATTGTCGTATTAAATATATAAATATACACCATACACTAGAGATGCAACGGTTATTGTTCCGCTTGTTTGCTCTCCTTCCTAATAAGCAACAATTTACTTATCAAAGATTATTCAGTTTATTAAAAAATCATTTGCGTCAATTTCAACCAGTGTTATTTCAAACTGATTATGAATTCGCCGCAATGAACGCATTTAAAAGTGAATTTCCCTATGCTTTAAATAAAGGTTGCTTTTCCACTTTTCACAAGCTTTGCTATGCTAAAAATATACTTTAAATGAAGAAGGCGATAGAAAAATTATATCTTTATATACTGCCTTAGCCCATTTGACCGTGCAACATATTCCAGAAGGATTTCTTAGTATACGCTTTCAAATTATCAGAAACAGCACTGATTGGAACTAATTTATTGATTATTTTGGTAAATAGTGGGTAAACCGGGAAGTGCTGCCTGTAGTCAGCTGTTACGGTAACCCACATCGCACTATACATTCTGTAGAAAGTTGGCATGCCCGCTTGAAGAAAACCGTGAAAGTTAGAAAGATATCTATATTTCCTTTAATTAAAATATAGAAGGACGAAAGCGTTCAGTGACCACACTGCTCGAAATAATATAACGTACTTACCAATTTCTAAAAAAAAATAGAAAAATACAAATTAAGAGACAGGCGGTATCAAAAAATAGTGGATGACTATTTGAACATTGGGCGGGCTAGGTATTCGTAGAGTCACAGATGTCAGTCTGCCAGCATTTCTGTCGTCGGTCCATAGCACCGAAGAATTAGTCAGGAAAATTTTGTCAAAAACACTGATTGATTCCGAGGTGCGATGCAAGACCGATGCCATAAATGCTTGGAGGATGTCTTGCCCCGACACTGACCTGCCCTCACGCCTAGGCTCACAGCGACTGTGGGATTCGCCGCTCTGTAAATTGAGAATTAATACACTAATTGACACTTCTGTCAATATTTCAGAGCGTGCACGCCTACTATCTGTTGGAGAATGGGAGTCAGGGTTATGGATCCAGGCGCGCCCATCGCCCAACATCGGTACAATGTTGGAAGACACAACCTTCCGCATTGCCACTTGCCTTCGGGTGGGTACACCTTGTGTATCCCCGCATCATTGCACCTGTGGAGTAGCCGTCGATACGCTATTCCTATACCTCGGCACGCTATTCTAAACGACAAAATTCGTAGGGCTCTTTCCACCGCAGGTCTTCCGGCCGTACGTGAACCAAATGGTTTAGCACGAAGCGATGGAAAGAGACCGGACGGTATGTCGTTGCTACCGTGGAAGATGGGAAGGCCTTTGGTGTGGGACGCTACATGCGTTGACACCTTAGCACCTTCACACCTTCCAAGCACATCCGGATTTGCCGGCGCTGCTGCTGCATTGGCTGAAGGCCTTAAAAGGCGTAAATATGCTAACCTAGCAGGTGATTACATATTTGAGCCGTTTGGGGTTGAGACACTGGGGTCATGGGGTCCGAGTGCTCGCCGCCTTTATAGAGACATTGCTAAACGCCTAATCGATGCTTCTCAGGACCAGAAGGCTGGCTATTTTCTGGCCCAAAGAATAAGTATCGCCATCCAACGTGGCAACACAGCCAGCATTCTGGGAACATTCCCAGTCGGCAATGACGCGGAGGATTTTTTAAACGATATTTTGTAATGTAAATATTTTTAGTCTATAATTATTTATATTTTGTATATTGTAATTCTTATTGTAAATAAATATTATGTAAGATGTATGCCAGGATCGTAGCAGGTGGAAATCCGTGGTCTCTGCCTACCCCACTGGGAGAGAGGCGTGATGTTATGTATGTATGTATGTATGTATGTAAATAAATATGTGATAAATCTTTTGAACAGCAAAATTGAAATAGACACATGTTTGTTAAGACTCGCAAATGTTGGTTTCTAATCAATGATTTTTAAGTTATGGTTTTTTTTGTTTCCCTAAGACAAGATCTCAGTTTTTGTTATTTTAAATATAATATCACAATCACATTAAGTAATATTTTTTTTTAGTTTCAATCAATACTTACAAGACAATATTCCACACGACTGTACAAATAGTCGACATTACGGTTCTTCAAACGAAGACATTTTATCGTGTTGGCTTCTTAAGTCTCAAAATGGATTATTTATAAAAGTCGGCATCAAGGGAAAGTCGGTATAAAAGCTAAAAACCATGAAATTTGAAATTTCGGCATAAGGGTAATCGATGTATGATATTTTCCGTAAAGTCGACAAAATGGGAAAGTCGGCACAACGGTCAAAACTCCCCAGCGTCTCTACCCCAAACGGCTCAAATATTAGTCTCCTACTAAATTTGAGTATTTGCGCCGTTTGAGGCTTTCCGCTGATGCAGCAGCAGCGCCGGCACACCCCGCTGTACTAGGAAGGTGAGAAGGCACCAGAGTGTCAACGCACGTTGCGTCCCACACTAAAGGCCTTCCCATCTTCCGTGGCAATAATGACATTCCATCAGGTCTTTTTCCATCGCCACGTGCCAGCCCATTTGGTTCACGAACTGCTGGATACCGGCGGTGGAAAGAGCCCGACGGATTGTCATTAAGGTTAGCGTGTCGAGAAATACGACCTGCGCTTCTACTGCATGAAAGACCGTGATGTCCAAGGTTATCGACTACTTCTCCACAGTGGCAACGATGCGGAGAAATACATGGCGCACCTAAACGAAGACAGGTGGCAAGGCGGAAAGTGGTATCGTCCAACATAGTACCTATATTAGGCGAAGGAAGTGCCTTGATCCACAATCCAGACTCCCACTCTCCCAGAGCCAGCAAAAGCGCTCGCTCTGAAAAATTTGAAGAAGTATTAATTAGTGCATCTCGTCTTAAATTACAGAGCGGTGCGTCCCACTGCCTCTGATAGAATGGTTGTCGTGGAATCAGTGAAGGGACCAGTAATCTTCCAGCCATTTATGGCATCGGTCTTATACAACACCTCAGAATCAACCAGTGTGTTAAAATTTTGCTGGTTAAGTCTTCAGTGCTGTGAACCGATGACAGAAACGCCGGTAGGCTAATATCATTAATTTTGTGGACGCCGAGCCCACCCATGCGAACTGGTAGGGACGCCTGAAGCCAGGCCCGGTCATCCAAAGCCACATTTAAAATTTGACTGAGGGTGTCATGGATGATAGTGTCAATCTTTTCCAAAAGCTGTGGATGTTTCCGAAATGGTGATGAGCGAAGTGCATGAGTAAACTGTGGGACAAAAAGGCAAAATCTAAGTATTGTAAAAGCCGTGTGAATATTTAGATTAACAAATTTGTTTGAATTTTCCTGAAACTTTTGAATTTTATCCTCGATGAATGAGTAACCGTCTTCTAAAATCGGGGACCCTAGGAGGCGTAGAGATGAATTGTCTAAATGTTTTATGTTTGGGGCCAAAGAATCAAATTTTTGCATTGTAGTTAGTTTGTCAGCTTTGTCCGTAATGAAAATTTCACATTTGTTTGTCCAATTTTTTTTGAAATCCAATTTTTTGAAATTCGTGTTTAATAAGAGTGAGGTATTGTAAAACTGTATTTACGTCTCCTCCCAGGGTTCCGTCATCTAGGTACCAAATGTTAAATTTCGTAATTATTTGTTGTATGATTATATGTATATGTATAGCTAGGCTAAAGATTACTGGTCCCAGTGGATCACCTTGCTGACAACCAACTGCTGACTCTAAAACGTGGTCTTTATGTATTAATTTTGTAGGATATCTATAACACTGCCAAAGGAATTTATATATTTTTGGAATTTCTATTTTTGCTTGGATCAGCAGGGTGTCCCTGTTTACGATATAAAGGCATTCTTCAGGATGACTCTCCATCACCACTGCCAAGGCAGGTGGAAAGTGCGTGTATGGCAGCCTCACAGCCGCCCTTAGAGCCGAACCCAAGCTGAATAGGTTTGATTTTTTTAAATAGTTCGGCCATGTAGAAGTGACATCATAATTTGGCTGCCAATCGCCTTAAGGTGCTTCCTACGGCAATGGGACGAACGCCACCACCCCTCTTGTTTAGGGCACACAGATTTGCTCCATACAAAATATCAGTGATGGGTTCGTTCACATTGCCAGCTACTTAGCATGATGTTCACTAGCGCCGTCAACTCCCTCAAGAGTGAATCGCCAGCTCCCCAGCGCTTGGACCCACAAGATCTTTAAGATGTTGTGGTGTCAAAGCGTCAAGACCGCCAGCAGATCCACTCTGGAAGGAGCCAACAGCTGCACGCACATCCTTAGCAGTTACATTAAGACATTCCATGTCAGTATTGGGTGTCTCAGGGAAAGAGAGATCATCTGAAGATGGTGGATGCTTACTATGCAGACTCGCGAGTGTCTCTGGGGAGTAAGGAGCCACCACATCACTACTAAAAAGTAACCTGGACGCCCCTCTTATATCACCTTCCCTTACTTTATTTTCTATGGATTTGTAGTTATTACTTAATTTATTAAATTTTGTGTATATTATAAAGGATTGTAAATGGAAGAATTATTTAAACAGTTGTCTTTAATCTGAGCCGTCAAAGATTTTTGTTAGAATTATTTTTCTTATATGTAGGACTCTGAAAGGGAAGGTGAGTAGTTGTTCCCAGGCCGTTGTGGAGTTCTCCCGCACGACAAGACCTATACAGCTCGTTAGATTTTGAGCCACCGATGGTCTCGCGCCGCGGGGAATCCTTTTTGGGACCAGAATGGAATTTTTCATTACACTTAACTTTTGCCAAAATTTCAGATACGTTATTTATTGTGTTTTGACTACCTGACACACTATTTAGGGTAGTCGTTGTAAGGCTTGAAAATACATTTTGGGCTTTGTGTGATCTGCCAAAATGTATCTTCAAGCCACGCTCACCTTTGAAATAACGAGCCTGAGGACAAATGGGACAGCGTACTAAGTTACTGGGTTAAGTTAATGGGTTAGACTGACCTGAAAGCACTTCCGCATTACCACTGCTGTCTTGTTGCATAATTTTATTTAAAAAATCCAAACAGGTAACTAAATACACATATTGTACACAAAAACCTATAAAAATACGAATACAAAACAAATGTCACTGTCTATAATATTGTTCACGCCTGCGCCTTGCCACTTGGAAACGCAGGGGGCATAGCCCCCTCGTTGCTCCTGGAGCCTCTTTAGATAGTTGAAAAAAAAACTGTCTATGTCTAATTTAAATCTCAAAATAGTGAATATTTTGAGATATCCATTTAAATTAGACATAGACAGTTTTTTTAATACTCGATAAAATTAAGCGCAACACTATCAAGAATTCTCCCTCTCACAGCAAATCATTTTTAATTGTGTCTTCAATTTTTCTATTACGGATCAACGCTACATAAGTCCAAGACTGTCTTTGGGTTTTTTAGGGTTCCGTGGTTCAAGTCTCGGAAACCTTATAGTTTAATCATGTACGTCCACAGCTTTTCTCTGATTTCATTTTATTTAAAATTGAATTTTCGTTTCAATATTGAAAATTGTATGACAACGCCATCTTTTTCATCAATTTAATTTTGAGGACAATTGTAATCTTGTTAAAGATAAAATACTTATTGTACACAGGAAAAACAATAAAACCCGGACCCGTAGGGAGTAAAAACATAAACTAGTGATATATTACCTTACTCTATGAACTAGTGGTTCTGTGAACCAAAGAGAATACAATACTTGCTGTGAACCGTAGACTTCGGGAGCGGCTTTGTTTATTCTTTTTCTTCTTCAATTTTCTTTATTACTCTTTCATTTGTCATCGAATCCAAAAAATATTATTCAAAACCAACCAACCAAAGATGCAAAATAACACTCGACCCAACAACGTGACAGGGGCTGCTCACCTGAGGCGTCGGCAATGAATTAGGGGCAGCGAATTAAACGAAACGCACCTCCCCCCCTCTCGCCTCCCGCCTCCGCTCAGTCGCAATTATTTGATCTGGTAGAGGAGCCATAGTACTGAGAAATTTATTGATTAACAGCAAACTATTTCGATAAAAAAATCTCAAATCAGGTAGCCAACAGAATAATCCAGTTAAAATATTCAGAGTAAAATTGTAAAGTTGCATTAATTCGCATAAAGCTGCAAATTAGTCTAGTCTTAAGTACACCATTATAAATCAAATATCAAATGTTCCCATCGATCTGACTTGTACTAAAAAAGTTATTCATGGTTAACGTTCATTTTCGGTTTTTTGGACTTTTCGCGTAAACAGTGAAACTGTTTTGAACAAAACTGTTTTGTTCAAAATTTCTTTACAACTTTTTCATTTCTGAGAGATTGCGGTTATTAACGTCGAAGAAGCTATAGTCTACACGCAATGCTGATCCGCTTTTTTTATAATTCCTCGGCCCAAGGCCGCGGCGGCTCCTACGTCCGTTGCTGGGCGTCTCTGGTACGCACCAGAAGGTATTTCCAATGACTCCGGGCGGATCCTGTCCTCTTGTGTGGCCTCTTCGGGGGCTCGGTCGGGATAAGAATCCCGCGTCGCTGGGTTAGGCTTCCATCCCGCGTTGGTGAGTGAATCCGGTTGCGTACTACCCTTATAGCCTGTTTCTGTAAGGACGGCGTGTGACTATCCTGCCGTTCTCAGGCCCCGAATTTTGGAAAAATTCTTTATTATCGGAAGTATACGCCATACAAAAAACACGCCCTCTAAGTTTCAGGTTTGTACGATCAGCGGTTTTAGGCTGAACGTTGAATTGTACATCCTGTACTTCTTATATTTAGATACTACTGTAGATTGTATAATCTAATCTATTAGGAGTGTGTGTAACCTAAAATGTAGGCATGGAAATGATTGTGATTTTAAAATCACGATAATATTACGATATTATTACGAGGGTGGATTGAAAAGTAATCGGCCTAACCAAGAAAATAAATACATAATAAATGAAATATAGTTTTATTTTTCAACATAATCACCATCAAGTTCAATGCACTTTATCCATCTTCCCTTTCAAGCATTTAGCCCGTTGAAAAAAAAATATTCTTCCTTAGAGTCAAAATATGCGTCTACTGCTGCTTTGACCTCGTCATTTGTCAAAAATATTTGTCCTCCCAAGTGCTTTTTTAGGTTAGGGAACAGAAAAAAGCCTGACGGTGCCAGATCAGGTGAATAAGGTGGATGCGGTAACAGTTCAAAGCCACAGTTGTGAATTTCTGCCATTGACTGGACAGACGTGTGAACACGAGCGTTATATTGATGAAACAGGACTTTTCTTCTGATCCTTCCTGGACGTTTTTCTTTTATTTCCTCTCGTAAACGACGTAGTAAGGTGCAGTAATAATCAGAGTTTATAGTCTGACCCCTTTCAAGATAATCAACCGTAATCACACCCTTCGAGTCCCAGAATACTGAAGCCATCACCTTACTTGCAGACAAAATTGACTTAGCCTTTTGGGGGGTGGTGAACCAGGTCTTGTCCACTGTTTTGATTTTTGTTTTGTTTCCGGTGTACAGTAATGAAACCATGTTTCGTCCATAGTAACAACACGATTCAAAAAATCACATTCATTAGCTTCAAATAACTCCAAACAGTCGCGTGCAATAGTCAATCGCATCCTTTTTTGTTCAACTGAAAGCAGTCGCGGAACCCACCTCGCAGACACCTTGGGGAAACCCGACACGTGGACTATTATGTTTTGAGCACGTTCATAAGAGATGCCTATAATCTCGGCTATCTCTCTAATTATCAATCTGCGGTCTCCCATAATTAAGTCGAGTATTTTTTTAACATTTTCGTCAGTAGTGGATGTCGAAGGCCTTCCAGAGCGGGGTTCGTCTTCCACACTCTCTCTACCACGTTAGAATTCTGCTATCTATTTTTTGGCGGATGAATATGAAAGAGGGCAATCCTCTAATGTACTGACCATATCATCATGGATGGCTTTTGATGACAGCCCCTTCTTGTGGAGGTACTTAATGACGGCACGCTGCTCGATTTGCTCCATTTGCGGAAATGATGTCAGATTGCTTTGTTAATAAATTTATAAAATTAAAACTAATTATCGCACACGTTTCAAACTTCACACAATTAACTGGTCTGAACTGAACTAAATAATGTGGGTAGATTTGATTTTTAGAACTAAATGGATCAGTGTTAGGCCGACTACTTTTCAATCCACCCTCGTACTTCCAATCACGGTTTATTTATTAGTTTAGTTTGCATCTTTGAATATTTTTAATTGAATGTCGACTATTTGAATAGGTACCTTGATTTTATTACTTTTTTTAAGACATCACTATTATGTAAGCCAACGTGTGGACGGTTCATCAAATTTACAGGGCAACGTTTGTACCAATACCAAGCAATGTTGGGACAAATGTGTGGAGCCGGGGTTAAGCATGGACAATACCATAGAGTAAAAATATGTTTCAGCATAGAGTAACAAAAGGGGCACCGAAATTTCATTATTTGATTAGTTTATTTGAATAAAATATCACTTCACTTTTAGCTCTGTAATACATATTCATTATGAAAACAGGTGTACCAAACCAAAGAACATTTATTTCTATGGGGGAAACGTTTTTATATAAATAACTTGTTTTTAAGATTTCAACCATAGACAAAAGTAATATACGGATTTCAACATTCGAATGTTTTGTGCCCAGATAAATCGGAATTTGATCGATGTCCTTCTATTTACATAGTAAATAGCGATCAATGGATCTCAATCCATTTGGTAATCCAAAGTTGGACGACATCCATCTAATATATCTGTCTGTCAATTTTGAAAGAAGCGAGACAAATCTCTTATCTAATCTGTGGTCTACTACAACACAAACAATTTTATTTATTTAAAATAAAAACCGTAATACGGGACGGGATATTTTGGGATGAAGGAATATTATATCTTAAGAAAATATGCGTACCTAATAAATAAATTTTGTAACGAGACAATAAAATAAGATTGATTTTTACTTTAATTAACCATAACAACATTTACAACATATATGTACACCATAAAAATATGTTTATCTCTGTCTCACCCGGTTCCTCAGCTGTTACGCATTAGAACTTAGAAGCGACTGACGAGCAACTCCGAGTGAGTACGAGTAGCGAGCGACCGTGACGTGACTGAGTGCGGTCACCGAAGAACGGTGAGTGGCGTGAACTGCGATACGATACGAATCACTGTTCACAGTCACCGAAGAACGGTGTGAACTGCCATACGGTACGAATCACTGTCCAGAGTCACCGAAGAACGGTGTGAACTGTGAACTGCGATAAGATACGAATCACTGTTTACAATCACAATCGCCGTGAGTTCCTAGTCCAGTCACCGCAGTGATCTATGATTGGTGGAATCACGTAATTTATAATCCGTTATTGTGATTTCATTCCATGCCTACTAAAATGTGTTTTAATTACACACACTACATCGTAGGCATAAGATCAGGATTTAGGACCTCACACTTACACAAAGGTGAGGTTCTAAAAAAATACAATTAAATCTGGCGATGCTGGGTAATGTGAAAACCATAATTTCTTGAACGACTACTACACAGATTTGTAACCAAACCATAGTGTGATTTAAAACACCAGCACAGAGCCATCTATCGAGCGTAACCGTCAACAGTTTGTTTACGTACGCAGTCGCAAACTAAGTTGTCACAAAATAATATGTCCGCTCATTTAAGTAATTTATAAATAGGTGGGACATAGAAATAGGACGTATACAAGAACAACTGTTGTTGACGTAAATTAATCAACCTATTTTATATTAACTCTGTGGTCACTCTTGTTCATATTTTAAGTTCATAGAATGTATTCCGAATTTAAAATGAAGGCTTTTTTATTAGCAGTTACTAATAAAAAAACCTTCGTTTTGTACTAAAAACAAATCCCTTTTCTAAGCAAAGATACTGATTGCACAGCAAATAATTACCTCAAAATACATTAATTTTATTAGCAATTTAGGTTCTTGACGCAAAGATCCAACTCGGATTGATCTAAGACCTTTTCTACGTATTAAAAAACTAACCCTTAAGACTTTATCAGGTTTTGACTGTGCAATGTTTTGATATGCAAATCATATTTTTTGTACGTTAAATTTTACGCATTTGAAGATAAAATACAATACACTATTGATGTATATTTTTGAATTATTTCTAGTACCTACTAGTATTGCTAAACAATTGGTTTATTTGCAGGAAAAAAAAATATTTGCTGTAAAAAATGTTTTTCTAATGCTTATAAATTGCGGGGCGATATGTTTTTTGCTGTGCATTTAAATTTATTCCATTTAAAAATTAGATTTTGTATGGCGCACACTTTATTTGGATAGATTATAGCACTTGGTTTTCATGAAGACATGCATTTTTATTGTTATTCTAGTCTCTTATAATTATACTATTTAATTATAATCTCAATAATAATAGAGACACTTCAGAGGCGATACCAAAATCAAAATTCAAATGTGTGGGTGAAATAGTGTTGTGAATAGGTACTCGTACTATGGAATACGCAAAACATCTACAAAGTATTTAGTTTTGTATTTTGAAACCAATGAGTTTGCTTCCACTATTCTTAAATATTAGGTAAAAACAAAATATAAATGGAAAGAACCGAGTTTTTTTGCAGATGTTGCATGATTCTTCTTTGTGATTTTTATTTTTGGCCACTAGGTGCCTATTTATTTATCAACTCCTATGTCGAAATATTGAGACATGATTTCAAAAGTTGACACCGGTGGACTGTGGACACAGGTACATTTAGCAACACTAAGTATGACCACAGAATGGGGAATAGTACTTACCAAGTATGAATTTAATTTTTAGTTGGAATTAAGTCTATAATTGGTGTTGTATATGACATAAGAGTATAATATCTGTTTTTCTATAAAATAGGTACCAATATTCTTAAGTATTATGAAACCAGTTTTAGAAACATCCAATAACCGTTATGAAAATAGGTATACTTATTGTAAAGAATAAAGTTAATTAAATTAAGTATTACGGTGGACCACTAATTAGTAATTAAATATCTTACACACATACACACACACATACACACACACACACACACACACACATATCACGCCTATTATCCCGAAGGGGTAGGCAGAGGTGCATTACACACCCACAATTTTTAGTCCCACGTAATAGGGGGCAAGCCTATTGCCGTCACCGGGCACATTTATAATGGGTTATGTCCAAAATGGCCGATTGAATTTAATAAAAAGTAGCAGCTATATTGTAATTTTGAAAAAAAATTGAAATGCGATGAAATGTTGATGAAAGGCAACAAAATCTTACGTGCCAGCCGCTATGGCACATCCAATTAAAGTCTTGGGCGTCTCGGACTATCTTAGATAGGAATAAAGTTCCTGAAACATTAAATAATTAACTAAAATGGTATGGAATAACACATTAGGTATTATTTGGTGGGAAAGTTTCTGCTGTCAATTACGAGCTCAACAACTACGTGACCAAGTTTCTATGAATGCGGTAAGAAGATCATTTATGCTAGTGATATTCAGTTATACTATTAAATAACAACTAGTTATCCCGGCGAACTTTGTATCGCCTAAAATATATAAAAAAAAGAATATTTTAATATTTCATGCAAATGTATGTATTATTAATTATAATTGAAAAACGCGACGGACGGACAGACAAATTGTCGTATTAAATATATAGATTATCACTAACTTCACAGTCCAGACCTCTCAAGTTTACAAAGAAGAAGAATCAAGAAGAATCAATTTCATTTATTCAGTTTAGGCACATAAAGAGCACATATATGAATTTCAAAATTTTACAATTTAGTCAAGTAATATTATAAAAATACTAAATTAAGTAAGTACATAAATAACCATTAGAAAATGTATCTTTCGCTGGTTCGGTAAGTTGGTTCTCCTGAGAAGAGACCAGCAAGAAACTCAGGTAGATTATCCATTTTCTTTTTTAATATTGTTTTGTTTACATTGTTACAATTAGTTTATATTGTATTATACGAGTGGCCAACAACAGAAGATTAGGGTGACCATGCATTTTTATCATTAAGATATTCGTCTACATTATAGTAGCCTTTCATCATCAAACATTTTTTAACTACTATTTTAAACTTATTAAGAGGCAAGTCAACCAAATCCTGAGGAACACAAACGAATTACCAACTTTATGAAGTCAAATTTTTGTCATTGCCAGTTTATTTTTATTTCTTGTATTAAAATTATGGTTATCGGAATTTTTTTTGAAGAGATCTATGTTCTTCCGTACATATAAGATGTTGTCGTAAACATATTGAGAAGCAACTGTTAAAATATTAATTTCTTTAAATAGTTCTTTCAGCGAGTCACGGGGTCCGAGTCTATAGATTGCTCGTTTCTGTAATATGAATATTGTCTCAATATCGGCAGCTGAGCCCCACAGCAGCAGACCATATGACATAACGCTATGAAAGTAGCTAAAATAAACTAATCGTGCCGTTTTTTCGTCAGTCAGTGACCTTATCTTTCTAACAGCATAGGCAGCTGAGCTAAGACTTCCTGCCAAGGCTGTGATATGAGGACCCCATTGTAGTTTACTATCTAGAGTTATCCCAAGAAAAACTACAATATTGAATATTTGAACTAATTCATTATTCATAGTAAAAATAATATGAGTATCCACCTGTCTAACATTGGGCATAGTAAATTTTACACATTTTGTTTTCTTCGCATTGAGCAGCAAGTTGTTACTTGTGAATCAATGCAATATTTCCGAAAGGGTATTATTTACATCGTCAAGTGTTACTTTTTGTCTATCACTTTTAAAAATTAATGATGTGTCATCAGCAAATAATAATATCTCACAAAGATTTTTAGTGAAATAAGGAAGATCGTTTACGTATATTAAGAATAAGAGGGGTCCTAATATCGAGCCCTGGGGTACTGCCATGACTAATGAGGCGCCAGAAGAGTCGGTGCCTTTAATGTTTACTTTTTGTACTCTACCAGTGAGGCAAGAGGCTGTTCAAAATACCATAATAACCTAATTTTAGTAGCAAAGTCTCATGATCAACACAATCAAAAGCTTTTGATAGATCACAAAATATACCAATGGCATCCTGCTTTTCCTCCCAAGCATCAAATATAATATGTTTCACAAGTGCAACTCCTGCATCCATTGTGTTCCTGCCTTTAGTGAAACCAAACTGTTTGTTATGAAGTAACTTATTGTCTGTCAAATGTGTAAGCAATTGATTAAATATAATTTTTTCAAAAGTTTTACTGAGGGTTGGGAGTATGGAAATAGGTTGAAAATTTGAAGGATCACTTTTGTCTCCTGCTTTAAATAAAGGAATGATTTTCATCTATACATTTATTGAATATGAATGCAAGGTGAGGCGCTATAGCGGGCACTGTTGATTTTATTATATTAGTTGAAATGTCCCAAAGATCCTCGGTATTTTTTATATTTGGTTGTTTAAAAGTTTTAGGTATAGTGACAGAGTCAATATACTGAAAATCAAAGTTAATTCTACATTTATCAACACTAGATTTAAGAAGAGAATTGGCTACGTTTTTGGACGAATTTAACTTATTTGTAGTGGTGATTGGAACAATCTAGCTAACTGATCTGCATGATCTGAATTTATAAAATGTATTATAAATTTCTCATCTACATAGCTGTTAGAAAAAAAAATATCCAAGCAGGTATGTGATGTGGGTGTGGTGCGAGTTGGTTCACAAAAAAGATTTTGTAAGTTAAAAGATTTAAAAAGGTTGAGGAACCTTAGCACGTTCTGAGAGTTTTCTAAAATATTAATATTAAAATCGCCACATACAACTATAGTCTTCTTACATTTACATAACTTTTTTAAGGCTTCCTTCATTATGGACTCAAACAGGTAGTAATCTCCAGAAGGAGGTCTATAGATGCTAATAATAATATATTGTTCTAGCTCTGCACATGATAGTTCAATATTTCGCTCACTTGTGAGTGCTACTACGTCTTTTCGGTATTTTGATTTTAATTTGTCATTAATTAAAATGAGAGACCCACCTCTTATAGCGGAATCTCTAGTAAACGCACTAATGATTTTATAATTATCAATATTAACTAAGAGTTCATGGTTGTTTAGTTAAACAAAGTACATGGATACGTTTTTCATTTAAAAATAATTCTAGTTCTAACTCTTTGCCAGAAAAGCCTTCAATATTTTGATGAATAATATTCATGAACATAGACTTTTCCTTTATTCTTAAATTTAATTTGCTAGGGATTTCCTCTATTGTCCCACAACTAAGTTTAAATTATTGTCACCCTTTTTTGGAATATATACCAAGGTCACAAGACAAACATTGTCACTTTTCTGCTCAATAAAAGCAGATTGTTTAGCCAAGTTTTTGGCTGAATAACTAATAAAATATGATAGCGAAGATGCTATCTGTCTCCTAAAATATCTATTCAAATAGAATTTATCTTCCGTCAATAACAATTTATTTTCTAAATACATGTTAATGTCAATCAGATGGAATTTATTCGGATTATGAAATGTCAATGTATGTATTGTTTGATTTAGCTTATATAAGATTGTTTTCGGCCTGTGACAAGCCACGGCTATAAGGAAGTGTGAATAAAATAATGTTTTTAACATCTAATAAGCTCAGTAATTCTAAACAATTGACAATAGCATTTCTGTCTGCATTTCCCCTATCTCCCACCAAAATAAAAAGTGTACAGTTGCTGTTTAAATTACAATTTTTTTTATCATATTACAATACAATACAATACACTACAATACAAACATACACGTGTATGTATGTATGTATGTAATCTTGAGAGGTCTGGACTATTTGCAGGGCACTCTAACACTGCTTGTAACCAGAGACGCCCGGCAACGGACGTTAGAGTTGCCGCGGTCTTGGGCCGCGGCGAATTAAAAAAAAATTAGAATTAAAAAAGAACACTGCTGCTACACACAGTGCCGCCGGGTTTATGCCGAGCGGCATTGCCGCCGGCAATACAAGCCGCCGGCTTAGGCCGCGCATAGCCGCTAAGCATCATTCCGGTTGTGACAGTCATGTAGAACGCTAGTGAAGTACCTACATATTTTTGGTTACAATGAATAAAGAAATCATCAGCACTGCCGCCGCAGATGTAGTTTTAATTATAATAAGAAAAAAATATAAAAGGAAGAGAAGGTTTTGGGTGCGTCCAAGTTTACGAAATAAAAAATGGCAGAATGGTATTGTAATGATAGAAGAGTATAATAAAGACGATGTGAGGTGTCAGCCGTTGCGTAATAGTATGTTCTTCGGGTTTCTGAGAGTGACATATGAAGACTTTGAATTTTTGCTGAAGAGTACTGAAGTGTACATTAGCAAAAAAAATACTAGCTGGAGAGGCTATACCCGCTAAAGAGAGGTTGGCAGTAACGTTGCGGTTTTTAGCTACAGGAGAAACTTATTTCAGCCTTGGAAAACTGTTTAAAATTTCACCAAAACTCCTTTCCTCACTGATTATTGAAGTCTGTCTAGCTCTGATATTAAAACTGGTACGCTATGACAAAAACGGGTCTCCCTTGTTTAACCAAAAGGAATTTGACAAATTTCACTTCCCAAAAAATTTTTCGCATAATTTCATTTGCCAAATTATTACTTAGCAAAAAATCTATTCACAAAAAATTGTAACGCAATCCTAATGTTTGGGAAATTAACGTTTAAACTATAACTTGTTTACCAACTAAGTAATTATCGTAATCTAAATAGTTCAGTTTCGTAGGAGGCTCGTGCGTAGGTCACAGTTTTAACTTAACCTAACCTACCCATTTTGTTTAAAGAAGAAATTAATTAAAGACCAAATGCCATAATCACATTATACTTGGTAATATTTTGCCAAGTAAAAATTTGACCAAATAAAAATATGCGTACTAAAATCATTCGAATATTGCAATGGTACCTATTAAAAAAGGTTGTTAAAATTTGTTTGGGTAATGAAATTTTGTCAAAACCTTTTCGGCAAAACGGCAGGCACCCGATAAAAACACACCATAGTGGTGTGTTTTTACTCAAATGCCGGGAACGAACTGACGCCGGCACCCCTTAACACCGACATTACCTAATTGGCCTCTCAGACACTGTTTGACGTTGCGTGTATTCGGAATCATTATGGTGTTGAAATGTAGACGTTCCGGGTCACTGGTAATTGACCAGTGACGTGAAAATCTCTCTAAATGTGGATTCAATAAAAATGTCAATTATCTGCTTTAATAGGTATATATTTATAAGTACCTATTCATATTGATTTATGATTCTATCCAGGGGGGTTTGGCGTCAGACGTAGAAAAATTATGGATGCTTTAAAGCAAATAAAAATAATTAAAATAATTTAATATTTTTATTTTTAGGTACATACTAAAATTATTATAGCTTATTTTAATTTAAGTACATTATGTATGAATATAAATAAATTAAATACAAGAAAAGAAGTAAAGAAAAGGCCGTTGACATCTTTGACGGTCCAAATCAAAGAAAATTGTACAAACAATTTTAGCATTTTAAATTCAAATTCAAATTCAATCCATACTCCGGCCCCTGATTATTCTCAGACTAAGAAATTAAAACTTGTAGAGAATAAAGTAAGGGAGGGCGACATCAGTGGGACGGCAAGGCTACTTTTTGGTAGCGACGTGCTGGCTCCTTATTCTGCAGAAACCTTGAAGGGCTTCACGGAAAATGTCGAAGTTCAGCCGAATCGCAGTTAGACTGGAAAGCCGACCCCAACTGAGTTGGGAAAAGGCTCGGTGAATGATGATGTTTCATATATATATATATATGAAAAAAATAATTTTGTATTTTATTTACAATACGAATTACAATATACAAAATAAACATAATTATAGACTAAAAATATTTACATTACAAAATATCGTTTAAAAAATCCTCCGCGTCACTGCCGACTGGGAAGGTTCCCAGAATGCTGGCTGTGTTGCCACGTTGGATGGCGATACTTATTCTTTGGGCCAGAAAATAGCCAGCCTTCTGGTCCTGAGAAGCATCGATTAGGCGTTTAGCAATGTCTCTATAAAGGCGGCGAGCACTCGGACCCCATGACCCCAGTGTCTCAACCCCAAACGGCTCAAATATGTAATCACCTGCTAGGTTAGCATATTTACGCCGTTTAAAGCCTTCAGCCGATGCAGCAGCAGCGCCGGCACATCCGGATGTGCTTGGAAGGTGTGAAGGTGCTAAGGTGTCAACGCATGTAGCGTCCCACACCAAAGGCCTTCCCATCTTCCACGGTAGCAACGACATACCGTCCGGTCTCTTTCCATCGCTTCGTGCTAAACCATTTGGTTCGCGTACGGCCGGAAGACCTGCGGTGGAAAGAGCCCTACGAATTATGTCGTTTAGAATAGCGTGCCGAGGTATACGACCTGCGCTTCTGCTACAAGAAAGGCCATGGTGTCCCAGATTATCGACGGCTACTCCACAGGTGCAATGATGCGGGGATACACAAGGTGTACCCAGCCGAAGGCAAGTGGCAATGCGGAAGGTAGTGCCGTCCAACATTGTACCGATGTTGGGCGATGGGAGCGCCTGGATCCATAACCCTGACTCCCATTCTCCAACAGCTAGTAGGCGTGCACGCTCTGAAATATTGACAGAAGTGTCAATTAGTGTATTAATTCTCAATTTACAGAGCGGTGAATCCCATAGTCGCTGTGAGCCTAGGCGTGAGGGCAAGTCAGTGTCGGGGCAAGACATCTTCCAAGCATTTATGGCATCGGTCTTGCATCGCACCTCGGAATCAATCAGTGTATTTGACAAAATTTTCCTGACTAATTCTTCGGTGCTATGGACCGACGACAGAAATGCTGGCAGACTGACATCTGTGACTCTGCGAATACCTAGCCCGCCCAAGCGAACTGGAAGAGACGCTTGGACCCAGGCCCGGTCATTAATATTACCATTTAAAATTTTACACAAAGAATTTTGTATTAAGTTGTCTAGTCTGCCCAAAATTTCTATATTTTTCCAAAATTGTCCTGAACGGAGGGCATGTGTAAATTTGGGAACGAAAAGACAAAAATGAAGAATAGCGAAAGCTGAATGAATACTAATATTACATAGTCTATCAATAACCTGAATTTTGAATTTTGAATTTTTTCATCGATAAAAGTGGAAAAGCCATCTTCTAAAATCGGGAACCCTAGGAGGCGTAAAGAAGTTTTGTCCAAAACTTTTATGTTGGGGGCCAGACAGTTGAATTTGGAGATTGTGGTTAATTTATCTGTGTTTTCAGATATAAAAATCTCACATTTATTCGGGTTCAGTTCTAAGCCAGTTGACTGAAACTCGTTCTTTATTAGGGCTAAATCTTGTAAAACTGTCTCTAGTCGTCTAGATACCAAATGTTAAATTTGGATTTTATTTTTTGAATTATTGGGTTAATGGCCAAACTGAAGATGACTGGTCCCAACGGATCACCTTGCTGACATCCAACGGCTGAATTCAAAAGGTGGTCTTAATAAATTAATTTTGTTGGCTGACTATAGCATTGCCAAAGAAAATTAAATATTTTGGGGGTTTCTAATTTGGCTTGTGTCAGCAAGGTGTCCCTGTTTACAGAGTTGAAGGCGTTTTTCAGGTCAACTTTCAAGATGACCTCTCCATCTTCGCTACTGTCAAGGTATGTTGCAAGCGCATGGATTGCGGCCTCACAACCTCCTTTTGAACCAAAACCTAATTGAAAGGGCTGAAATTTGGTAGTAAGCTCCGTACTATAAAAACGACAACAAATTTTGGCTGCCAATCGCCGCAAAGTGCTACCTACGGCAATGGGACGAATGCCACCATCCTTTTTGTTAAGGGCACATAAATTGGCCCCATACAAAATATCTGTAATGCCACTGTCCACATTGCCTGAGAGCATGAGGTTGACTAGAGCTGTTAGCTCCCTCAGAAGTGCATCACCAGCTTCCCCAGCGCTCGGACACAACAGATCCTTAAGGTGCTGTGGTGTCAGACCGTCAAGTCCACCAGCTGATCCAAAACGAAAGGAGTCAACAGCTGTGCGCACATCCTTGGCAGTAGTCTTAAGATTTTCTGTATCGTTGTTCGGAGGATCAGGGAAAGAGAGGTCAGCTGCGGATGGTGGGTGCTTACTCTGCAAGCCCGTCAAAGTTTCTACAGAATAAGGAGCCAGCACGTCGCTACTAAAAAGTAGCCTTGCCGCCCCACTGATGTCGCCTTCCCTTACTTTATTCTCTACAAGTTTTAATTTCTTGGCCTGAGAATAATCAGGGGCCGAAATGTGGATTGAATTTGAATTTAAACTGTTAAAATTGTTTGTACAATTTTCTTTGATTTGGACCGTCAAAGATGTCAACGGCCTTTTCTTTACGTGTAGGATTCTATAAGGGAAGGTTAACATTTGTTCCCAAGCGCTAAAGGTATTTTCCCGGACTACTTGACCAATGCAGGAGGCTATACATTGAGCCACAGAGGGTCTCGCACCTCGGGGGATTCTTTTTAAAACCGGAATAGAATGTTTCATGGTAACCTTTGCCAAAAGGGAATTTCGATATTATCAGAATTTTCTTGTTGATTTAGAAAAAATTGGGATATCGTAGACGCGTTTGAAGATACATTTTC
This sequence comes from Nudaria mundana, assembly GCA_963556515.1. Classification (NCBI taxonomy): domain Eukaryota; kingdom Metazoa; phylum Arthropoda; class Insecta; order Lepidoptera; family Erebidae; genus Nudaria; species Nudaria mundana. The sequence continues at coordinate 2,706,992 of OY748286.1, forward strand.
TACTTTATGAATTTTTCCAAAATGTACTTCCAATCCGCGTTCACCTTTAAAAAAACGGGCTTGGGGACAATGTGGGCACCGTACAAGACCACTTGATGCACTTGCAAGCTCACCTGAATTTGCATCCGCATTGCCACATCCATTATTTTTTGCTGCTTGCATTTATTTACACTTTTCACTATGAATACACTAAACCTAAACAGTAAACACAGAAAGCTTTAAAGTTTATATAGGTTCGACGCACTGTCACGAAGCGCAGCGCTGCCCCGGCGGCACCGAAGCGGTGGCGTCGTCGTCACGCCGAGGAGGTAGGCGGCAGGCTTCGCATCAGCACCTATAAAAAAAAAGTTGTTAGTATTCAGAAAAATAAAATAATATGTGGTCGATTTGAAATAAAAAGAAATTTTATTATTTCCGAGAAAAATTTGGACGTTGTCATTTGACATGACCATAGACAACAACTAGTCTAGTCTGCCCAAAATTTCTACATTTTTCAAAATTGTCCTGAACGGAGGGCATGTGTAAATTTGGGTACTAAAAGACAAAAACGAAGAACTGTGAAAGCTGAATGAATACCGATATTACATAGACTATCAATAACCTAATCAAAATTTTGAATTTTTTCCTTTTTTGGGTGCAAAGGGGCCCTTCTTACATCTATCGGGCCCCAGCGACCTCACCTGCTAGTGGCGCACCTGCTGATTAACGGACGAGGTTCGTATACTACGGTACCCATGTGGTGGCTTTGGCCCCTACGTGGATACCAGGTGGTACAATAGTGTTGGTCCGGGAGGGTACCACCGTGCAGCTGTGCTAAAGCCCCCCAAGTAACCCAGCCCAGGCTGGGTTGCGTTAGGGGTTCAGCAGCTGCACTGCCGGGCCCGGGACGGTGTATGGTGCGGCAGGCAGGGGACCAGTGGGGGCGAAGCGGAGTCTAGTGTGGGTGGTGTGGGTCGATTCGCCGGCCAGGGAGACCCTTAGCAACGGCGTTGCCGCGGCCGCCCGCAACATAGTCATGGGGCCCGCCTGGGACCAACCACCCCAGTAGGCTGCCCCACATGTTGCGCATAATCCTGTTGTGGGGTCGCCGCTCCGGGTGGTAACCGGTGTGGGGTAGCGGCGGCCTTGCATCAGGGGGGTTTGGGAGCCCTTCCGTCCGGCGGGTCGGCTCCGACCTAACCACACGGTTCTAGACGAAGCTAGCCTCTGCACTTTGTCACTTACTGCCGCACCAAATATCGCCCTGTCTTCACGCTTCCCCATATTTCACAATGACAGTGCAACAATATAATAGACGGTACACAGCGGCCCCTAGAAACCCCACAAAGTTGACTTCGTTTGAGGTGGAGTTCGCGAATATCCGCGGACTCCATGCAAACCTCGATACCGTCCACCATCACCTGGAGTCGGCACGGCCTTCTGTGATGTTCCTAACGGAGACACAGATACGTCTCCCTGACGACACGTCTTACCTCTGTTACCCGGGCTATATCATTGAGGAACAATTCCGCGATAAAGCCGGGGTGTGCGTTTTCGTTAGGGCGGATGTTAGCTGCCGCCGGTTGTGCTGTCTGGAGAACCCCTCCTACTCCGTCCTTTGGCTGCACGTGGATCATGGCTCCATGAGCCAGATCTACGTGTGCGTCTACCGCTCCCACACAGGGGACACTGGGACAACAAGGCTTTTCGAATACCTCAGCGAGATGGTTGACGATGCGCAGGTGCGGTTCCCGAACGCTGACCTGGTTTTCTTGGGGGACTTTAACGGTCATCACGTTGAGTGGCTGGGGTCCCTTAGGACCGATCATGCGGGACGAACCGCCCATGCATTCGCTCTCTCCCACGGGCTGACCCAGATGGTACGGGGGATCACCCGGATACCTGACAGGTCAGACCACACGCCCGCCTTGCTGGATCTACTGCTGACGAGTCGCCCAGCCGAGTACAGTGTGTCGGTACGCGCCCCACTGGGCACTTGCGACCACTGTGTGGTGCACGCCAGCTTCCAAGTGCCACCACCTGCTCGTGCTGAACAAATGACTCGACGACTATGGCACTACTCGTCGGCAGACTGGGACGGTCTCCGCGATTACTTTGCGTCCGTCCCGTGGAGCCAGCGCTGCTTTGTAGGGAAGGCGCCTTCGGATAGCGCTGCTGCCATTGCTGGCGAGATCAGTCTAGGGATAGAATATTATATCCCTTTCTCTGATGTCCCCAGCATCCGCAAAGCTCGCCCCTGGTTCGGGCGTGAATGTGCCGAGGCTGTCCAGAAAAAACAGTCGGCATATCGCGCCTGGGTCAGGGCTCGGGCGGCACGTGACCCGAACGTGAACCGCCTCAAAGCAGCGTACAATCGGGCCACTAGGTTCAGCAACCTCTTGCTGAACCTAGTGGCCCTAGTGAACGCGCCTAGTGAACCGCACCTAGTACACGCGCACCTAGTGAACGCGCTGGGCATCCGCTCTCTTGAAGGCCCTCGCCTTCAAGAGAGCGGATGCCCAGCGCGTCGCGCGGCTTGGTCAGGAGCTCACATCCCATCCCACGGGCAGCCGTGGATACTGGCAACTGGCCAAAGCCGTACAGTCAAATTTTTGTCAACCCTCGCTGCCACCACTGCGTTTTCCTGACGGATCACTGGCTCACAAAGCCCAAGAGAAGGCGGACATGCTCGCAGACCTCTTTGCGGCTAATTCCCGGGTCGATGACCGTGGCCTGCAGCCCCCCGCCATCGCCAACTGTGGCCACACTATGCCTGATATTGTTATCAGGCAATGTGATGTACGGGCAGTGCTGAGGTCACTCGACACGCGGAAAGCCAGTGGCCCTGACGGCATTCCGGCGGTGGTGCTACGAAAATGTGCTGCTGAGTTGTCTCCAGTATTAACGCGTCTGTACCGCCTGTCATACTCTACAGGCCTCGTGCTGGAGGCCTGGAAGGAGGCGAACGTACAACCGATCCCCAAGAAAGGGGATCGATCCGATCCAGGCAACTATCGACCCATAGCTGTCACCTCAGTCATTTGCAAGGTGCTCGAGCTTCTTATTAATAAGCAGCTCATGCGATACCTGGAGGATCACTCGCTAATCAATGATCGGCAATATGGCTTCAGGCCAAAACGATCAACGGGTGACCTCCTGGCATTCGTCACGCATGTATGGGCTATGGAAAAGTTCGGCGAGTCCTTGGCTATTAGCCTGGACATCGCCAAAGCTTTCGATAGGGTCTGGCATGCTTCGCTCCTTTCCAAGCTTCCGGCATATGGTCTACCTCCTCAACTGTGCAGCTGGATTGCCAGTTTTTTAAACGAGCGCCGAGTGCGGGTCCTCTGCGATGGCCAGGCTTCTCGCTTCTTGCAAGTGAATGCCGGGGTACCGCAGGGGTCCGTACTGTCACCAACTCTCTTTCTTCTGCATATCAATGATATGCTTTCCCTCGGGAACATTCATTGCTATGCAGATGACAGTACATTGCACGGGAGTTACTCGGTTCGTCCGACGGCGGGGCGATCTGTGATAGAGGAGGAGAGACGACATCTCGTGGGTGATCTCGACCGAAACCTCGACACTATCTCCCAATGGGGTGCCGAGAACTTGGTCGAGTTCAATGCCCACAAAACACAGGCGTGTGCATTTACAGCGAAAAAATCCCCTTTCCTTCCCCTACCCACTCTTCAGAATGCAATATTACCAATGAAGGACAATCTAGACATCCTTGGCATAGACGTTCGTCGAGAGCTCAATAACACAAAATACATTGAGAGATGTATTGGGCTAGCTTCGCGGAAACTAGGAATACTGAACAAGGTAAAGCGATTCTTTACACCGCACCAGAGGTGTCTGCTGTACAAAACGCAGATTAGACCCTGCGTTGAATACTGCTCTCACCTCTGGGACGGCTCCGCGAAGTATTTGCTGGACGCACTCGACGCTATGCAGCGACGCGCTGTTCGCATTATAGACTGTCCTGAGGTAACGGGAAGCCTTGAGCCACTAGCCCAGCGCCGAACAATTGCTTCCTTGGCCGCGTTCTACCGTATTTACCACGGTGAGTGTTCTGAAGAGCTCTTCAACCTGATCCCACCCTCTCCCTTCCGATCCCGAACAACGCGTGCCGGGCAGAGATGTCACCCTCATACCGTGGAAACCGTCTTCGCGAGAACCGAGCGTTTTAAACGATCGTTTCTCTGCCGAACGATGGTGGCTTGGAACGCCCTGCCTGCGCACGTGTTTCCTCCAACATATAACCCTGGGCTCTTTAAGCAAAGCGTGAAGAGGCACATTACTGGGTCGTCAAGTTGAGGGCCACTCTCTATAGTATTCCTGTGTACTGTGAGAGTCGCCCTCAATTGCCAGACGTCGCCTCAGCTTACCATCAGGCGGGTGGCGTCAATTTTTCGACCTAAATATAAAAAAAAAAAAAAAAAAAAAGATAAAAGTGGAAAAGCCATCTTCTAAAATCGGGGACCCCAGGAGGCGTAGAGAAGTTTTGTTTAAAACTTTTATGTTGGGGGCCAAACATTTGAATTTAGAAATTGTTGTTATTTTATCTGTGTTTTCAGATATAAAAATCTCACATTTATTCGGGTTCAGTTCAAAGCCAATTGACTGAAACTCGTTCTTTATGAGAGCTAAATCTTGTAAAACTGTCTCTACTTTCCCCCCCAAAGTCCCGTCATCTAGGTACCAAATTTTGAATTTTGATTTAATTTTTTAAATTATTGGGTTAATGGCCAAACTGAAGATGACTGGTCCCAACGGATCACCTTGCTGAAATCCAACGGCTGAATTCAAAACGTGGTCTTTATAAATTAATTATGTTGGCTGACTATTATACAAGTAGCATTGCCAAATGAAGTTTAAAAATTTTGGGGGTTTCTAATTTGGCATGTGTTAGCAAGGTATCCCTGTTTACAGAGTTGAAGGCGTTTTTCAGGTCAACTTTCAAGATCACCTCTCCATCTTCGCTACTGTCAAGGTATGTTGCAAGCGCACAGATTGCGGCCTCGCAACCTCCTTTTGAACCAAAACCTAATTGAAAGGGCTGAAATTTGGTAGTAAGCTCCGTACTATAAAAACGACGTTTGCTTCAAGTTGTAATTCTCATATTTGAAATCTCAATGAAAACGAATTTTGACAACGCTAAAAAATTGTCATGAAATAGTCATAAATAGTCGTACCTGTAAAAAAAATAGTCGTATTATAGTTTCGGCGTTATAGCTATAAGTTAATGAGGATTATGGCTTGAACGTCAAGCTGTAATCCTCATCTCTGGTGCAAGCAATCGGTAAAGCCTATCGAATTGGTTTAGGTTCCAAAAAATAGTCATGAAATAGTCGTAACGACATGCCAAATCTCAGAAATAGTCCTAAACTGTCCTAACCTGATGAGGATTATGGCTTGAACATTTGAAAACATCAACTTTCTCCGGAACGCCTGCGATTTTCGGTTTAAAGTTTATGCCAAAAAATAGTCGTAAAATAGTCGTTTAAACTACTATAAATTTGAGCTGCTTAAATAAAAAAAAAGTTTTCGTTTGCCCTACATTTGTATGGAGTACAGTCGTGTACAAAATTGGTAACTTCATATGATATTATTGTGAAATATTCCGCTTAATACATAATATTACTTCCAATGAGACGTTTTCCATGCCAGCTGTTATAATTTAAAAAAATCAAACATTTATAATTTGTATCCTTGCATTTGTATCCTTTTATGACATTGCTGTGATTATACCAATGAAACAACTGTGATTATTATGACATCACCAGCTTCCCCAGCGCTCGGACACAACAGATCCTTAAGGTGCTGTGGTGTCAGACCGTCAAGTCCACCAGCTAATCCAAAACGAAAGGAGTCAACAGTTGTGGGCACATCCTTGGCAGTAGTGTCAAGATTTTCATAAATATATATATATATATATATATGAAAATCTTGATATATATATATATATATATATATATATATATATATATATATATATATATTTATGAAAATCTTGACACTACTGCCAAGGATGTGCCCACAACTGTTGACTCCAGTAGTGTCAAGATTTTCATAAATATATATATATATATATATATATATATGTATATATATATGAAAATCTTGATATATATAAATATATATATATATATATTTATGAAAATCTTGACACTACTGCCAAGGATGTGCGCACAACTGTTGACTCCTTTCGTTTTGGATTAGCTGGTGGACTTGACGGTCTGACACCACAGCACCTTAAGGATCTGTATACACATTAAAATTCTTAAAAACTAAAAAAAAGAAAAAAATATTCCTTGTGTAAAATTTTAAATGTAAATATTAATGACCGAGGCTGGGTCCAAGCGTCTCTTCCAGTTCACTTGGGCGGGCTAGATATTCGTAGACTCACAGATGTCAGTCTGCCAGCCTGTCGTCGGTCGAAGAATTAGTCAGGAAAATTTTGTCAAATACACTGATTGATTCCGAGGTGCGATGCAAGACCGATGCCATAAATGCTTGGAGGATGTCTTGTCCCGACACTGACCTGCCCTCACGCCTAGGCTTACAGCGACTGTGGGATTCGCCGCTCTGTAAATTAAGAATTAATACACTAATTTACACTTCTGTCAATATTTCAGAGCGTGCACGCCTACTATCTGTTGGAGAATGGGAGTCAGGGTTATGGATCCAGGCGCTCCCATCGCCCAACATCGGTACAATGTTGGACGACACAACCTTCCGTATTGCCACTTGCCTTCGGCTGGGTACACCTTGTGTATCTCCGCATCATTGCACCTGTGGAGTAGCTGTCGATAATCTGGGACACCATGGCCTTTCTTATAGCAGAAGCGCAGGTCGTATACCTCGGCACGCTATTTTAAACGACATAATTCGTAGGGCTCTTTCCACCGCAGGTCTTCCGGCTGTAATTGAACCAAATGGTTTAGCACGAAGCGATGGAAAGAGACCGGACGGTATGTCGTTGCTACCGTGGAAGAGGGGAAGGCTGTGACGTCGGTGTGTTACGTCACACCGCGACGAGTCACCCCTCCAAGTCTCACGTGGCAGCTCGGCGACAAGCTCGTAGTATATATACGAAGGACACAGGCCATTCGCTCTCTTGTGTGCGACCTACAATATATCCAGGCAAGTTGCTGTCTAACTTACAGCACCTGCCTCGGACCTGAAGCCTGTAACCTATACTAAACTAAATACCTAACATTATCTAGAATCATCTACCATCCACGACCCCTTTAGCCGTGGCAGTATAACTTGTAATCTGTTATCTCGTACATTATATACATAAAATCATTCTAAGTGTTCTTATTTAATATCATTCAGTGGAAACCAACTAATCTGATAGGGAAGAAAGCTATCTTCGTTACAAGGCCTTTGGTGTGGGACGCTACATTTGTTGACACCTTAGCACCTTCACACTTTCCAAGCACATCCGGATGTGCCGGCGCTGCTGCTGCATCGGCTGAAGGCCTCAAACGGCGTAAATATGCTAACCTAGCAGGTGATTACATATTTGAGCCGTTTGGGTTAAGACACTGGGGTCATGGCGTCCGAGTGCTCGTCGCCTTTATAGAGACATTGCTAAACGCCTAATCGATGCTTCTCAGGACCAGAAGGCTGGCAATTTTCTGGCCCAAAGAATAAGTATCGCCATCCAACGTGGCAACACAGCCAGCATTCTGGGAACCTTCCCAGTCGGCAATGACGCGGAGGATTTTTTAAACGATATTTTGTAATGTAAATATTTTTAGTCTATAATTATGTTTATTTTGTATATTGTAATTCTTATTGTAAATAAATGTTTTTCATACATCATAAGTAGATTAACAAATCATATTTTCAATGTTGTTGCCTGTTAATCTAATTTTGGTTTTCTTGATGTAACACGAATTTTGGTCTTTTGACATGTAGCATAATTTGAGAAAAGTTTTAAAGCTAAAATTAATCTCCATTGGTGCAGTGCTCCCTATGTCTAGGTTATGGGCACAGCAGGAAGTACTGCAAGAGTACCGAGCCCAAGTGCAGCCACTGCGGCGGCCTTCATATGAAGGCCAAGGGCCCGGAGCTGCAGGTGGGAACACAGACTTCCTGTTTTAACTGCCGTCGGGACACACTGGGGCACACACGGGCTGAGCGACACACGGCACAGCGCGATGTATAACACATGCTCAGTAAGAATGAGATGGGACGAAATAGCACGGACAACCATTCAGTACTACTAAGGGCGTTTCGGGCATTGCCACCCCATACAGAATCGTGCAGGCAAACCTAATGAAGAAACAGGTGGCAACCCAAGACTTCCTACTCGAGGCCACCAGGCGTAAGGCATCCATAGCACTCATACAGGAGCCTTACGTGGGTAATGGGAAGAGTATGCGGGGATAACAGGGCGTCAGGGTCTTCCAGAACGCTGGACAAGGAGATGGGACTGAAGAGGCGGCCTCGTATACTCGTCGCTAATCCATCGTCCTCAGGCCCCGATCATGGAGGTCGATGGTCCTGGGCGTAGTCACGTCTGCGGCGCCCTCACCGCACACTTCGGAACTCAGCGGGGCGGGTACGCTCCCTCACCCTACCGGCCGCCTCCTTCACGAGCATTACCTGCTCGCAGAAGGAAACGGCCGCATTCCACTGACTCTCGCTAGAGACCATGGCTCGTAGCATGGTCTCCAGCAAGAGCGTATCTACGCCCAGGCCCACAACGAGGTCCCGGCGCTGACTCGCCCATGCTGAGCATTCCACCAACGTGTGGAATGCCGTGTCTACACCGGAAGTCTCGCAGTGTTGACACGCGGGTCTGAACTCACGATGCATGCGAAACAGATACTCACCGAAGTTTCCGTGCCCGGTGATGATCTGTGTCGCACGATACGTGAGGCCACCGTGCTGCCTCTGCAGCCACTCCTCCATGATCGGTCTCACCACCGCGATGGTGGTGGTTCCCCACTTTGGTTGCTGAAGTCGCACCTTCCATGTCTTTGATTTCTCGAGACGCAGGCCTGTGGTCCCACTCCAGCGCCTCCTTGTGCCGTTGGAACAATGATGCAAGGGCTCTCGCTTCCAGGTCCCATGGAGGGGTCGTGGCTAGGAGACATGCAGCCTCTAGGGAGATCGTGCGGTACCCTCTTATAGTTCTGACGGCCAAGGTCCTCAACGATCTGTGTAAAACAGCTGCGTTGTTGCCCGTCAGTCTCGGCGCCCATACGGGAGCCCCGTACACGGCCATACTCCGCACGATCCCCAGGTACAGTCTCCTGCAGGAAGCGTTGGGTCCCTTTAAGTTGGGCATCAGTCGCGAAAGCGCGGCTCTCGCCCCCGTCACTTTGGGTACCAAACTTCGGAAGTGTGGTCCGAAGTTCCACCGGCTATCGAGTACGAGCCCCAGATACTTCATCGTGGGCTCGATGCCGATGCTAACGCTCCCTACATTTACGCTGGATCCTGGAGGTGGCCCGCACCGAGGTCCTTGAAAACACAGAGCCTCAGGACTTATTCAGTGCCACGTCCAGTCCCACCCGCCGTATCCGACCCACGACCATGGGCGTAGGTCTAGGTACAGGCAGGGGGGGGACAGCTGCCCCCCCCCCCCTCCCCCCCTATGAATATCTACTCTATGTTATACTATTCAGCTAGAACCCTCATAAACCCGTTTGTTAATATTTTGAATCAAAGGAAATCTAAAAACAAAGGAAATCTAAAAACAAAGGATAAGAAAAGATAGAAGCAAAAATCAATAATAAAAGCAACGCGGCAGTATCGCATTTCAAAATGTATTCACTTCCTGGATTTTTACGCGGATTTTATGGGATGGCTATGATGCACTTTTTGTACGGGTCACCAATGATCACCACCTGGTATAGCACCTTGTGTCGAACACGACAGGCGAGGCTGGGAAGGGTAGTGCAAAAGTGCAAGCACATTAGTTGAAGAGAAAATCTAATTCCTTTCTCATTTTCATCTGTTGATTCTGTGGTGCAAGTGTCGCCCGTTTCGTACCAGCATCATTGTGCAATTTCTGAAGAGCAGTATTAATTAAAAATTGGATAGGTAGATGGCCATCATCAGCCCGCGAAGAGCTCCAGGTGACCCTGGAGCGTAACCCATGGAGGCCAGTTTCCCAAGGTGTGGAGGACGGGGAAACTGGTCCTGATTCGGAAACCGGCGGAATCACCGTCCACACTCTGGCGGAGGAAGCAGTGTCGCGGAGCGAGGTGAGGTTGGCGGTGTCTCTTGACATCGTCAACGCCTTTAACACCCTGAAGCTGCGTTAGAGAGGCACTGGTCTACCACGGAGTGCCTCTCTACCTCCGTCGTATTGTCGGGGCATATTTATCCGAGAGGGCCATTAACTTCTCCTAGCTGTCTCGGGCCAGCTCGGCAAGATGTGTTGTGCACTCACCGTTGCGGGATAAAACCCAACCCCAAGGATGCGAGGTAAAACCCTACTACCACGCAGGGGCCACACTGATGACCAAGGTCCGCCGGGCGCTACTGGAAATTCTTTTAGTGCGTACCAGAGGCGCTCGGCAATGGACGTACCGCGGCCGCGGTCTAGGGATGCGAACGATGCGGAAAAAAAAAGGTCTTTCCATGATGTTTAATACTGTTAATAGCCCCCTTTTAGGGGGGGGGGGTACAGGTTTTACCCCTTTACGGTGGGGGGGTGGGGGTGGGGGGGTTGATTCCCCCTACCCCGATTTATTTCCGATCGTTATATTTAGGCCTGCCCCCCCTCTTGATGGAATCCTGGCTACGCCCTTGCCCACGACTTCAGCAACCCCAGTCGTGACCTTGAGTGTTGCCTCCTGGTGCGTTGCTCCCCGCGCCGTGACGAGGGTATCGTCGGCGTAGCAAGTTACGCTGACGCCCTCTGGCAATAAACTGCAAGGAGGGGCGGGGGAATGATTGATGTTGTATTACCAGGATATAGCCCCCAGACCAACTCATAGAACCGAGATGTATAGGGGAACATAGAAACGAATAGAACATTTGACAACATATAGATATTTAGGGTACTGGGAATCTTGGGAACTTTTGCGGGATGAGAATTCCCGGGATTTTTTTTGCAGGCGAATGGAACGTGTGATGGGAGGTGTTGCAGGGGGAACAAAAATTTGCCCAGAATTTAGGTGGGAAGCTCAGTTCCCGGGATATAGAGGCTGGGAAGTTGGTATGTCGGGAGTAACTAAATCCAATTTAACCTAATAATGATTGTACTCTTCAGTCATTCGGTTTGATGCCTTTCTGGCGCCATCCTTGTGAGTGCGTTGCTTGTGAGTTTACCAGGCTACCAATTTTTTGACCAATTGCAGTTGCAACGTAGTAGTATAGCAGTAGCATGGCGTTTTACGCTAATTACGCGACTTAGGCCCCAGGAAGTCTGTGTTCCCACCTGCAGCTCGGGGCACTTGGCCTTCATATGAAGGCTGCCGCAGTGACTGCACGTGGGCTCGGTACTCTTGCAGTACTTCCTGCTGTGCCCATAACCTAGGCATAGGGAGCACTGCACAAATGGAGATTAATATTAGCTTTAAAACTTTTCTCAAATTATCCTACATGTCAAAAGACCAAAATTCGTGTTACATCAAGAACACCAAAATTAGATTAACAGACAACAACATTGAAAATATGATTTGTTAATCTACTTATGATGTTAATGATGTTCAGCTACTTTTGGAATACTAGTGTTCAGCTACTTTTGGAATACTAGTGCTCAGCTATTTATGGACCGTTTGTATGTTGAGTTTATTTTGTTCTCTTGTTGCGTCACTGACTTATGACATTTTTAGTGTTCAGATGTTTTGGAAGTTTGAATGTGTTCAGCGACTTTTGGGTCCGACTGAACCTACTCAGAGACAACTCAGCTGCGCATTTCTTTAGTACCACCGCCAGAACGCCGTCAGGGCCACTGGCTTTCCTGCTTCGAGTCGACTGATCGCAGCACTGCCCGTACATCGCATTGCCTTAGTGCAATATCAGGTATGGTGAGGCCACAGTTGGCGATGTGAGGGGGCTGTAGGCCACGGTCATCGACCCGGGAGTTAGCCGCAAAGAGGTCTGCGAGCATATCCACTGTCTCTTGGGCTTTGTGAGCCAGTGATCCATCAAGGTAACGCAGCGGTGGCAGCGAAGTCTGGCAAAAGTTAGACTGCATGGCTTTAGCCAGTTGCCAGTATCCACGGTTGCCCGTAGGATAGGAAGTGAGATCCCGACCAAGCCGCGCGACGCGCTGGGCATCCGCTCTCTTAAAGGCCCTCTTGCTGGATCTTGTGGCCCGGTTATACACTGCTTTGAGGTGGCCCACGTTTGGTTCACGCACAGCCCGGGCCCTGATGCAGGCGCGATATGCCGACTATTTTTGTCACTGTACTGGACAGGCGACTCGTCAGCAGTAGATCCAGCAGAGCGGGCGAGTGGTCTGGCGTGAGCAGCCCGACCCGCATTGCCTCAAGCCCGTCTTGAGGGACCCAAGCCATTCAATGTGACGGCCTTTGAAGTCCCCCAGAAACACTAGGTCAGCGTTAGAGAACCGCACCTGCGCATCATCAGCCGTCTCGCTGAGGTACTGGAAGAGCTTTGTTGTCTCAGATACCCGTGTGGGAACGATAGACGCACACGTAGATCTGGCTCATAGAGCCATGGTCTACGTACAGCCAAAGGACGGAATAGGAGGGCTTGTCGCAACCGGCGGCAGCAAACATCCGCCCTAACGAACACGCACACCCCGGCTTTATCTCGAAATTGTTCCTCGATGACATAGCCGGGGTAACACAGGTAAGACGTGTCGTTAGGGCGGCGTATTTGTGTCTCCGTGAGGAACATCACAGCAGGCAGTGCCGTCTCAAGGTGATGGTGGACGGCATCGAGGTTTACGTAGAGTCCACGGATATTATTGAACTCCACCTCGAAAAGTAAATTTGTGGGGTTTTGGGGGGCAGCTGTGGAACGTTTATTCTTGTTGCACTGCCATTACAGGGAAAGCGTGAAGACGTCATCTGGTGCAGCAGTAAAGTGATGAGGCGTAGGGGCTTGTTTTGTCTAATTCCGTGTGGTTAGGCCCTGGCCGGCAAATCCACCCACACCACCCACACTAGATTCCGCTTCGCCCCGGGCCCGGCGGTGCAGTTGCTGAACCCTTAACGCAACCCAGCCTGGGCTGGGTTACTTGGGGGCAAAACCAGAATTAGCACAGCTGTACGGTGGTACCCCCCCGTCCATCACTGTTATACCACCTAGTATCCTCCCGTGGGAGCAACGCCACCACTTCGATACCGCTAAGTCAAATCTACTTGGAAAATTATAAACGCGGAAAGAGGTCAACAAAAATTAAATGATAATCATTTTAAACTTAATATAAATGGTAAAATAACTACATCAGACTTCGAGGTCCACTGGAAATACGTTCTGCTTGTAACCAGAGACGCCCGGCAACGGACGTTAGAGCGGCCGCGGCCTTGGTCGCGGAACTAAAAAAAAAAAAAAAAAAAAAAAAAAAAAAAAAAAAAAAAAAAAAAAGACTTCGAGGTCGCTAACGAATTTGAAATTTTTTTCTCCCGAATTCCTGTAGATTTGACAAAAACCCTAGGCTCTTCAACCCCCATTTAAAAGCAAACGTTCCTTGTTGTAACGTTATATTTAAATTCAGTAAAGTTAACATAAACACTATCTTAAAAACTTTTAAATCTTTAAATATCAAGAAAACAGCTGACCTCTGGGGCATCTCTGTGTATTTAGTAAATTCTTTTATTGAAATGGTTGCTCCTGAACTAGTAATAATATTTAATAATTGTGTTGATAGTGGTGTGTTCCCTGATTTAATGAAATCTAGTAAATTAATTCCCCTGTTTAAATCGGGTAGTACTTCAGATCCGTCCAATTTCCGTCCCATTTCTGTACTACCTACATTTAGTAAAATTTTTGAAAAAATTATGCTTAATCAAATGCAAAATCACTTTAACGTTAATAAACTATTACATACAAAACAATTCGGTTTCACTCGTGGTCGGTCCACCACTGATGCCGGTATTAAATTATTAGAGTGTATATACAGGGCCTGGGATGAGTCATATGATGCTTATGGTGTATTCTGTGACTTATCTAAGGCCTTCGATTGCGTTCAGCACCAGACTTTAATTAAGAAACTTGATCATTACGGAATCCGGGGGACGGCCTTGAATTTCGTCAATTCTTACTTAAGTGATAGGGTCCAGAAAGTAGTGATCAATGGTAAACAGTCACCTGGTTCTCCTGTAGCAATGGGGGTACCGCAGGGTTCAATTTTGGGACCTTTTCTTTTTCTAGTATATATTAATGATCTCCCTCACCTCATAAGAGACGACCACGAGGTAGTTTTGTTTGCTGATGACACTTCTTTAATATTTAAAGTTAAACGTGGACAGCGCGAACTTGACGATGTAAACATTGCCCTCTCTAGGATAGTCCACTGGTTTTGTGCTAATAATTTATTATTAAATGAAAATAAAACTAAATGTGTAAGATTCACCTTACCTAATGTAAGACTTGTTAAAACCAGTGTTAAGGTTAGGGATGATATAATAGAATTGGTCGATGACACTGTCTTTCTGGGCATAACGTTAGACTCCAAATTGCAATGGGGGCCTCATATCGGGAAAATTTCGGCCAGGCTTAGTTCAGCAGCCTATGCTGTCAAAAAGATCCGACAACTTACAGACATTAAAACGGCGCGTCTTGTCTACTTCAGCTACTTCCACAGTATCATGACATATGGCATACTACTGTGGGGTAACGCTGCCGATATTGAATGCATCTTTGTGTTGCAGAAGAGGGCTATCCGGACTATCTATGGAATGGGGTCTCGGGAGTCATTAAGAGATAAGTTTAAGCATATTAACATCCTTACAGTGTATTCACAGTATATTTATGAAATTTTATTGTATACCCACAAGAACAAAAGTAAATTTGTGAAAAATAGTGATAATCATAATCTAAACTTAAGAAATAAGGATAAACTGGCTGTTCCTAAATTTAGGCTTCATAAAGTGAGTAATTCTTTTGCGGGGAACTTTATTCGAATGTACAATACATTGCCAACCGAAATAGCAAATTTATCTGTCAATAAATTTAAAAAACTAATAAAAAGTAAATTGTGCCATAAAGCTTATTATAGTATTAATGATTTCTTAGATGACAAGGCGGCCTGGTTGTAACAACGTAACGAATTGCTCCTTTCTAAATAACTCTGTATTAGATTTAAGATGAAATATTTTGAAAAAAGCCGAGCTGAGTTTCTTGAGGGCTCTTCTCAGTCTCGTTGCATTTTGGAACCCTCAGTAGAGTCACACCAACTTCTGACGAATCTAAATAATTTTCTGAAAATTTCAAAGATAATAAACGTTATTTTATATTTTATTTTATATTTCACGTAGCCTCGTCCGTTAATCAACAGGTGCGCCACTAGCAGGTGAGGTCGCTGTGGTCCGAGAGATGTGAAAAGGGCCCTTTGCACCCAAGAAGGACCCTTATTAACATATTTCTTTCCATAGCAGTGTCGCGTTCTGGAGTTTTGAGCGGTGCTAACAATGCAGACGGACAAAAGGTCTACGAGAAATAAGTCGCCCTCGTAGAACCACAAGTTGGTCTACGAGAAATAAATCTCCATTGTAGGACCACCAGTGATCTACGAGAAACAAGTGACTCTCGTAGCACTACCAGTAGGTCTCCGAGAAAAAAGTCTCTAATGTAGAACCACCAGTGGATCAACGAGAAATAAGTCTCTCGTATAATGACCAGTGGATCTACGAGAAATTGGTCTACCTCGTGGCACCTCGAGTGGGTCTACGAGAAATAAGTCTCCCTCGTAGAACCACTAGTGAAACAAAATAGTGGGTCTACGGGAAATCTCCCATTATTTTGTGTATGTATGTAAGTAGTTTATTTATTTCCGTCGTATTTTTATAAAATGCTAAGTAAAGGATCGTGTTATACATGAGACGAATGCCATAGCGTAAGGATAATTGTTATCCCTTTGAATAGGGAAAGTGTACATGGGGCACACTAAAAGTTTTGCACTTCTAGCTAATCGGAACTATTTGAATTTCGAATGTTATATTTTTTTAAACATTGCAACCTTCTTAGTAATAAAAAAAACAATTGGCGGGAAATCATTTGTCAATTGTTTTTTATCACACATCAAAGTTCTACGTATGCAACGAAAATGGAATTAAGTCGAAAAGATTTTAGAGCGATGATTTTTTATGATTTTAAAAGGTCTCTCTCTCTCTGCAAGACTGTGCCGCTCATCTTCAAAATGCTTTTGAACTGACAGCGGAGCAGAAGCGGGCTCACGTGGAATGGTGCTCACAGATGCTACTGAAGTACGACCACGGACATTCTAATGGTGTTTATGACATTGTCACAGTAGACGAAACGTGGATTTATTGTTTTGAACCCGAAAAAAAACAGCAATCTTGTGAATGGGGGTATTTGAAAATGAGAACAAGCCAACAAAAATGAGACAGGCGAGAAACGTTGGTAAAAAAATGATCGCGTTTTTTTTTCTCAGCTACGGGTTCCATCTATACAATTCCACTTGAAGATCAAAAGAGTGTTAATGCCGAGTGGTATTCTACCATTTGTTTACCCAGGGTATTAGAAAAAGTTCGCGAAAGACGACCCAAAAGCCGCGTTCTCCTACATCATGACAACGCTTCTTCACACACGGCCAACAAAACAAAGTAATTTTTAGCTTCCGAAAAAGTACAACTCGTCACCCATCCTGCGCATAGCCCCGACCTAGCACTCTGTGATTTCTGTATTTTCTCCAAAATCAAAGATTTGATGAGAGGTTTCACTTTTACCAACTCCAAAGAGGCAGTGATAGCGTTCAACCAGCACGTAGAAAACATGCCTTAAGATCTGTGGTCCTCCTGTTTTAAAAAATGGTTCGATCACATGAAAAAATGTTTAAAATGTAAAGGAGAGTATTTTGAAAAGCAAAACAAACATAATATTTTGGTTTTAACATGTTGTTTTTTTAAGTTACGCAAAA
This sequence comes from Nudaria mundana, assembly GCA_963556515.1. Classification (NCBI taxonomy): domain Eukaryota; kingdom Metazoa; phylum Arthropoda; class Insecta; order Lepidoptera; family Erebidae; genus Nudaria; species Nudaria mundana. The sequence continues at coordinate 2,724,021 of OY748286.1, forward strand.
CTTATAGTGTGACCTACGTACTAGGTACACTGTCGGTTATAAAAATCGACTGGACCGATTGTTGAAATAGGACTGTTGCAGTCGAGTGGAAAGGAGTTCCATTAAGATCTCAGGATCGCAAGCCAACCTCTCATAAACAGACTTTGACAAACATCTATATATTTAATACGACAATTTGTCTGTCTGTCCGTCTGTCGCGTTTTTCAATTTACATACATTGCATGAAATATTAAAATATTCTTTTTTTTTTAATATTTTATTTATATATTTTTTATTTTTTAGGCGATACAAAGTTCCCGTGATAACTAGTAAGTCTTTAATAGGCTCGCCCCCTATTACGTGGGGATTACAGTTACTGGCGATATGTGGACGTATATATACTTTTACATTTCCCCCATTTGGGGCTGTTGTCTTGTTGATTATATGTAGGCTATTTTAGAGGCCTAGGTATGTAAATACTTACATACTAATCCCTAATCTGTGCTCTGGGTAAATAACAGACATAATATTACGCCTATATCTCCGGAGTAAGAAGAGGTGCAAAGAGAGGTGCTCTGTAATTCAAACCAAAATTTCCATAGCCAGGACAGATGTTACATACCACTAATATACTCTCTGCAGTCCGAGCATTACCTAAGAAGTTCCCGTGGGGATCAGGAACTGGAGGTATTCGGATTCAAGTTTCTAAAAATGAGACATCAAATTATACACTTACTATGTCTTTATTATCAGTTAATACATTTTACTTTTAACATTATTAAAATTTAAACAATTAACACTAAACATTAAATTATACAATAATATTTAGATAGCTATACATTTATATAAATATATATTTAGAATATATAACCTCACTCTGTACTCTTGTAGGTATCTACTAATAAAACCTGTATCACGCCATCAATCAAATGCTCTGTAGTCTAAATATATTCAACTTTGATATCAATTTATAAACTTTTTTAAACTAGCAAATAGAGGTTTTTTTTCACGCGGCCGTTACCATGTCCATTGTGCGGGCGTCTCTGGTACACACCAGAAGGTATTTGCACCAGAGGCGCCCGGTGGACTTTGGGCCTACATACGTTTTTTATTAGTAAACCTACGAGTTTTTAAAAGCATAGATCTTATTCCGTGTACCTAGTACATATCCTTACAATACCATCTCCAATTATTCGTTCTTAGAATACCAAAGTTATATCATTCGTTGTTATGAAAAAAAATACCTACCTAACTCTAAATTTTCCTGAGTCGGGTAAAAACGTAATCTCTTCAAAATGGAATGCGATTTTCTTAAGATATACATAATATAAATGAATCCTCAAGAAGTTTTAATAGTACATTTTATAACAAAAAATTATTTTGAACAAAATAGGAATAAACAGTAAAAGAGTTTCACGTCACATCTAGATTTAAAATCTGAAAGAATTTACTATTTATATCAAGAGACAAAAAGTGAATGTGGTAATACTTAGATCTATATATCCCTTATATCCATGCTAAAAATGAGGTTCTTACAGGTTTGACTTTTTCGTCTACGCAATCAAAACCCAAATTTAATACGGACTAGCATCGATTAAATATTTCTACAGATTTCATAAAAAAAATCACCACACTTACGCCTCCGCGCCACAACTTACCTATCGATATATGCAGATGTGGCTACAGTACAGTGTAAAATAAACCCAATGTAGAATATGTTTATAAATACCTCTGTAACGAATGACAGCGACAGAAGGCATTTCGGAGATAAAAAGCAATATGTCAAAAAAAAAAATTAACGTAATGTATAATAGACGAATAACAGCGCTGGATGGTTTGTGTGACAATTTCTAAAGGGGCGACTGTGTATCTATAGAAATATTTGATCGATCATCATCATTCACCGAGCCTTTTCCCAACTTAGTTGGGAAAAGGCTTTCCAGTCTAACTGTGATTCGGCTAAACTTCGATATTTTCCGTGAAGCGACTGCCATCTGACCTTCACAACCCATGGGCGATATCGAAGTTCTGTAGTTAGACCGCGAGGATTTTTAAGGGCTTCAACTACCCCTAACGTCTGCCATAGATGTTCGTATGACAACCGGGACCGACGGCTTAACGTGCTCTCCGAGGCACGGAGGGGTCTCAGTGTCTTAAGAAATGGTCACCCATCCTAAGACCGGCCTGACTAGATGTTGCTTAACCTTTGCAATGTATTAATATTGTCGGTTACCACTAGACCACGAGCCCCTCATATCATCGATATGGACTAGTAATAAATCAGGATTATGTACACAAGCCCCGAGTTAAAAAAAATACTAAAAATAAAGGCTATTGTTAATAATAAAAATGTGATCTTAGAACTACATAACTGCTAATATTTGTTATTTTTGGTAAACAATCTTAGATAATAATAAAAGTTAAATACTATTTTTTCTATGTTAGAACACCAACTAATCTGGCGGCACGAAATGATGGTGGCTTTGACATAATATACAATTGTTGTTTTAACATTGGTCCATAGAGACCGGCGAAGTTTTGTACCATACTGCCAATTATTCAATATTTTTGACACATTAAAATAATTAAGTAAAATGTCAATTTACTAACTAAAAATATGTAAATTTTTTTTCTCGACGCACTGATCTTAATATATACATATGTCAACCCTATCATAACTTATATAATTTATTACAATGATAAATTATTTTATTTTATACACCTACGTATTTAACATGTAGTTAGTTATTGAGTACCTGCTAGTTTTGTTATATGTTTGACATTGATAATTAAGTAGTTCGTTTTATCATTGACATTTTAAAAGTGTTTAATTTATTGAAATAAGTAAATAAATTATTGAATAACTAAATTGGAATCCTATTTTAACTGAAGTTAATTATTTAACGTAATAATTTACAAATTTTCTCTTTATGTAGGTACACACATTGTAATTTATTATGTGGAAGATTGATTTTATTTTTGTCCTTTTACATTAAGTGGGTTGTCTTTTAGAGTTTTCGAAACGAAAATATCTTACACAACAGTAATGTCCGTCCGTCCGTCCGTGAACAACTTTCAACTCGAGAACGGTAAGAGCTAGAGACTCAGTGTAAACGCCAATCGACTTAGCGTGGTGTAATACCTTTAAACTGAACTTGACCTTTGACCTCTGATCTCAAGGTCAAGGTCAAAACGAGGTCAAATCGAGAACGGTAATAGTTAGAGACTCAAGATCAGCTGCAATCAACTCAGCATGGTCATTACGTCTAAAATGAACTTAACCTTTGACCTCTGATATTTCGAAAACTAAAAAATATGGCAAATATTTGCCATATTTTTAACTTGTTTACATTAGGTATGCTATTAACAGGTGACCAAAGTTTGCCGGGCGCCACTGGAAATACCTTCTAGTGTCACCAGAGACGCCCGCAGCAATGGACACGGGAGTGGCCGCGATCTCGCGGAATTAACTAATAATATCTAGGAATTATTGATTGTTAAATAATAGATTTAAGCTATTTTAAATAAATAAATGTCAAGTTGTTGTGTCCAACTCACTAGTGACGATATAGAAAAGAAATGTGTTTCTTCAAACTTAGTTTTTTATACATCTAGTCAAAACATCTATCATAACGTGCCGATGTTGTAAATAAATATACTTTATAGACAAAATACTCAGAGCAAACGTATACAAATATACAATAGTATACAATTAAAAAAAAAGTAAAAATTGACTTTTGTATTTTTTTAATATATATTGAGATTTTACTCTTATGATATTTTAATATACAATATATATTATGTAAGTATGTAGTTATGTCATTATTATATACCTAATAAGAAATTTTAAATATATTATGTGAGAATAATATAATATATATGTATCGATATATATAGATATATATCTATAAGAAGAAAGACAAGTGAATGTTGATATGTGAAAGGGATAGGAAAATATGTGACATAATATTAATCTCAATCATATAACATTCAACACGCAATTACATATTATGCTAATTTCTACATAGATGACATTTAATACCGCGTCTTAATATAGAATAAGACTCTTATTTAAAAAAAAAACAAATTAATACATACAGATGTTATATTTTCTATATACTATTAGATAACGTTAGTGTATATAATTAGTGATTAATATATGTGTAAGACATAGGTACCTACTGAAATAGAACGAACTCCTACCGACTTTACTATTTTTTGTAAATAATGTTATTAAATATATATGAAGCCAAAGGGACATACAAATTCCACTAATCAAATTCATATTAATGTAATTTTTTTTTCAATTATCTAACCGTCTCAAATTTTAGAAAACCCGAAAACAGATCGATTTTGAAAGTCGGTTAGAGTTCGATTTGTTAAAACCTGTATAATCAGATCTAAAAATTGTATATCAGTCGTTTCGATATAATGTATGTCGTGGGTCAATCGTTGAACCGGGCAGATCGCGATAATTCGAGGTGCCAGAACGATAATGGAATACAAAAATTCCATATCATCACCGTGATAAGTAATACAGATGTCGATCGGTATAGTTCTAACGCTTGGCCGACGACATTATACACTTGACACAGTATAATCGCAATTTTAGGTAAATGGCAGTATTTAGCAATAACACTACACTTAATACATTGTAATAGCAAGTTTAGGTAAATGGCAGTATGTTATAATATATTACTTAATATATGTATATGTACATAAATATTGTAAGAGATCAAACACAGTTTACAGGAATGGTCAAGTCAATGCAACATTTCATAGTAGGTATATATATTATAATTCATTATTATATAATTTAATTTAATATATATATTTTTATATAAGGACAACAGGAAGGAAATTGTGCTGAGATCGGATAAACTATTTATTTTCTCTGTAAATACAGTTTCATTAAACGGTGCAAATATTTGCGACAACACAAAACCTCCTTTCAGCCCGGTTATCGAACCCGGTACTACGGCACCAAACTATTCAAAATTCGTATTATTTCTGAGAGAAAGGTATGTGTCTAATATATTATTAATATTATGCAAGTGAAATATAGTATGTTTTCACAACAAATAGTTGACAAAATAATTATTTATCAAGAGTCCCCCCCTCCCTCCCCCCAGCCCGCGAAGGGTTAAAGATATTTTAAAATATACCCCTCTTGTACCTAACATAATCCAAGACATTAATCACATCCTTTAAAAAATACGTCATTCTTTAATACTTAATGGTTTCTTTTTGTAAATATAGACAATTAAATATAGATATTTTTTATATATTTGACACTTTTTGTACATTAATTGTATGTATCCTTAATTCTCCAAGCACACGTCTGTTCAACGACAAAATGTGGAATAGTGAAAACGATGGTTTCTGTTTAGCACTTAAATATACTACCCTTACTTTATATGATGAATATGGACTCATGGTTTTCGATTATATAATCGGTAAAGGCATTGATTGGTCCGATGGCCTGGAGTGACATGACGCGATCTGGTGCCCAGGCCAGGTTTGGTCCAAAAACTACGGCCAGATTTCCACTGGTCATCTTATTTAAGCAACTTCTGTCTTGCACCTAGAGGAAAGGGGAACATCAAAAATAACGAGGATAAACTCTACTAAATTTAAATGTTATAATGCTCGATAGCTCGGCGGCACTTTTGAATGACATTTCAATTCGTCGGGTTTCCATGTGTCAGTCCGTAATAGTGTAAAAAGCACGTCAACCGCCATTTTTATTTTGTTTAACATACCTAATATACCTAACGAATTAGAGTATTTATATTATTATGGGCAATTATATAAACGTGGAAGGGTACTAATTGTATATAATTTATGCTTTCGATTGTCGGCACTTGGTGGAACTTATAGTAATACATATTTGTAAAAAAAAACTCACTTGTACACCAATTCCACAAATATAAACATTGTCATAATCAGTTCAATGTCATAATACATGGGGCACACTAAAAGTTTTGCACTTCTAGCTAATCGGAACTATTTGAATTTCGAATGTTATATTTTTTTAAATGTTGCAACCTTCTTAGTAATAAAAAAAAACGATGAAATCATTTGTCAATTGTTTTTTATGGCACATCAAAGTTCTACGTATGCAGCGAAAATGGAATTAAGTCGAAAAGATTTTAGAGCGATGTTATTTATGATTTTAAAAGTTCTCTCTCTCCGCAAGACTGTGCCGCTCGTCTTCAAAATGCTTTTAGGAGAGAAGCACCTTGTTTGAGCACCGTGAGGCGATGGTTTGCTGAATTTGAGAGAGGTCGAGTTTCTTTACATGACGAATTTCATGAAGGGCGACCTTCAACTGCCGTCAACGAAAATAATGTGGCTACTGTTAAGCGGTTAATTGAAGAAAACCCGCGGATTACCTATGAGACAATTCGAGGACTATTGGGGATTGGTATGAGTCAAATCCAGAAAAATTTACACGAAGAATTGAAAGTGCGGAAACTTTGTTGTCGTTGGATCCCTCATGAACTGACAGCGGAGCAGAAGCGGGCTCGCGTGGAATGGTGCTCACAGATGCTACTAAAGTACGACCACGGACATTCTAATGCTGTTTATGACATTGTCACAGGAGACGAAACGTGGATTTATGGTTTTGAACCCGAAAAAAAACAGCAATCTTGTGAATGGGTGTTTGAAAATGAGAACAAGCCAACAAAAGTGAGACAGGCGAGAAACGTTGGTAAAACAATGATCGCGTTATTTTTCTCAGCTACGGGTCCCATCTGTACAATTCCACTTGAAGATCAAAAGAGTGTTAATGCCGAGTGGTATTCTACCATTTGTTTACCCAGGGTGTTAGAAAAAGTTCGCGAAAGACGACCCAAAAGCCGCGTTCTCCTACATCATGACAACGCTTCTTTACACACGGCCAACAAAACAAAGTCATTTTTAGCTTCCGAAAAAGTACAACTCGACACCCATCCTGCGCATAGCCCCGACCTAGCACCCTGTGATTTCTGTATTTTCCCCAAAATCAAAGATATGATGAGAGGTTTCACTTTTACCAACTCCGAAGAGGCAGTGATAGCGTTCAATCAGCACGTAGAAAACATGCCATCAGATCTGTGGTCCTCCTGTTTTAAAAAATCGTTCGATCGCATGAAAAATTGTTTAAAATGTAAAGGAGAGTATTTTGAAAAGCAATAAACATAATATTTTGGTTTTAACATGTTGCTTTTTTTTAAGTTACGCAAAACTTATAGTGTGACCTACGTATTAGCAAAATGTTATATTAGTAGAAAATGTTTTACAAAAGCGAATTGTGTGAGTGATTGAGTAGGAGTAAACACCTCTGATGATGCCATAAGGCGAAACCGGTCAGGGTTTACCGAAAATAAAAATATTTGTGGAATGGTATACAAGTGAGTTTATTTTTTTCGAAAATGTATTACTAGGTTTATCTCCAGGGCTCAAGCCATCCTTTACTGCACGCGGTGCACCATTTGACCGACAGACGAGGCGAGGACTAATACACTTAAGTGCACGGAAAATATTATAGTCTGTTAGTCAGCACTAGTTAGCGTATAAATCACTAACATCTATATATTTAATACGACAATCTGTCTGTCCGTCCGTCGTGTTTTTCGATTATAATTAATAATACATACATACATTTGCATGAAATATTAAAATATTCGTAGAAGTTTAGGGAAGGTTTTTTTTTTTTTTTTTTAATATATATTTGAGGCGATATAAAGTTCGCTGGGATAACTAGTTTTATTAATAACTAGCTGATGGCCACGGCTCCGCTCGCTCAAATAGTTTTCTAGTCCCTAATACCCAGGGGACCACATTCCCAGGATAAAAGGTTACCTGAATTATATCTTATAACATCCGCTATCTGCCAGTAAAACTCCCGTTAAAATTGGTTCAGCCGTTTCACAGAGAGACAGATATAAAAAAATAAAAATAAACTTTTATGAAGTTGTACAAACAGACATTTGCATTTTATTTACGTGTATGGATCGTGTAAAAGATGGTTGTTTAACTCTAACGCTTAAACTACTAAACCACATTAACTATAATTATGCGGCAAAATAGGTGTTCTATACTGTATAATAAGTACATACCTTCCATAAGAAATTCATCAAATATTTTAACAATTTATAATTTTCGATTGGAAGCTTCTCTAAGATCAGAAGCTTCACCTCCCTCGGCCTGTCCACTATGGACCAACCTGAAAAGAGTTGCCAAGGGTTATGTTACTTCAAGTTAATCTTATAGTATCGCTACCTCGTCCACGTGTTTATGGCAACATTTAAGGCACGGTCAAACTCACCCTTCACATGCGACGTACACCGCGCATTATGACATCTGAACAGGATCTGGCCTATACAAGGTGTCACGTGTAGAGTGTCATAGTGCGTAGATAATGTATACGTCAGACGTCGTAAGACGTAGGACCAGAGTGTGTCGATGTCTCCCACGTCGCATGTGAAGAACCAGTGTTTCAAGCTTTATAGGTGTGACGACAATAGGTATCCAATTTAAAGATTTTAGAAGAAAATAGATATTAAAAGGATTTAAATCAATGATTTAGGTATTGTAAGTTAAACATTTGAGATTAATAAGATTTTCTCAACGAGCGGACGCCGGCGGCTTCGCTTGACAAAACCTTTCTCAACAATCCATTGAAAAAATCCATTGCGTAGTTTTAAAGATCTAAGCATACATAGGGACTGACAGTGAGCAACGACGTTGTTTTTAGACTACCTATGTGATATAGCGTACCAGAGACGCCCGGCATAGACGTGAGCGGCCGAGACCTTGGACTGCGGACTAAAAAAAAACCATATTATAACTAGGTATACGGTCAAATGTTGACAATTGGCGTACTCAGTGGATGCTCAACTTGAAATTCTCAATTCAAAAACCGACCGTTAGTAGAACATTGTTACGTCATAATTATTGATGTCAAATATTCTTGGCGCAGGCGCAGGTGGAGAAGAAGCGGGTGGTGAAACTAACTCCACCGTGACAATTTCCTTTCGAGTTTAATAACTTTAACCTTATCCTTCAATATTAGTACGGGAAACGTAAAAGAATGACCTTGATCATCTATCTAGTAACCGGATGGGACACGTTTCTGACCAAATGTTATGCATTGACAAGCATGTGTCTATGATAAGTTGCCTTTCGAAAAGTATATATGGCTATTTTATTACAATTAATTTGAATTATTTTTCTTTCATGACCTTCACTTCTTTTGACAACCGAATGAATTTCATCTGTTCATTATCTGATAGTTCTTACCACACAGAATATGCCTAGGTAGGCTAACTACATATTTTCATATTTAGTTGGTAACACCAACATAAATTGACTCAGTCATTCCTTCATCCTGTACGTTCGTTCTCTTCCATAAGCAAAACTAACGTGTGCCTCTCTGCGCAAATAAACATCAAGATACACAAATAAAAGTCTCCGTGTTTCTATTCTTCGCTCCTACATCAATTACCAGCCCTACAAGCTCCACACACATATTTCTGTTCATAGCTAACTGGCAAGTAGATGAACAGGTAAGGCAATGTAGGAATGTAGGTAAGGCAACGATATAGTATAGTATAGTATAGGCTAACCTGTAAAAAAAAAAATAGCCTTGACAATTTTTCCATGGGCGGGTTATTTGATAAAAAAAGTGTCGCATCTGGTTACTAGATGGGTAAAAGTCGATGGTCTAGGGCTAAGGACGAATGTACATTGGTCTCCTGTCAAAATCCTAAATACATAATAAACTATAGGTATTTAGGTATTTTATGTGAAAGTTTAACTACAAACTTACTCTGGAACTTCAGAATCTCGTCGTACAAGTAGAAGGTCAATAATGGCTCCTCCAGATCTCTAAGGAACGTCTTAAGTAAGACGGCCGCGTTGTGAGGATTGTTGTTGAACAATAAGGGCTCGCCTCTATTGCAACATCGTTGCAATTCTTTAGTATAAGCAGCACTTCCCGATCGCCGGAAAATGCCTTCCGTTTCCAGAGCTGAAAAGGTTGTCGATACACGATACCACATATATTTATGAGATTACTGAAAGATCGGACCGAACTGTTTTGTGCCGTACGGTGAGAACTATTCAACTACTACGTGACCCCGGAAATGTAGTTTTGTCCATAGGGGGTGGGTCACCGTTATCACTAAAAATTTCTTAAGAATCGGTCAAAACGTTTCGGAGGAGGTTGGCAACAAACACGAAAATTGTATTAGATTGAATTCCCAAATGACATTATTGCATTTTAAAAATAGCTGTTTGGTAATAAAAATACATATTTGAATTTATTTCTTCAAGAACATATTACTGGGATAAAAAAAAGCTTAAGTTACACATACAAGATCAGCTATTTCCCAGTGAAAGTCCCGTTAAAATCAGTGCAGCCATTTCTGAGATGGCTAGAACAAACAGATATAAAAACATACCGTATTTAAATAAGTACTTTCATATCCGCCGGGCGCCACTGGAAATACGTTCTGCTTGTAACCATTTATGAGCATGATATTTAGAGCAGGACGTTCGGACGTTAGGAATTAAAAATAAAGTACTTTCATATGTATTGAGTGAGAAGTTGTCAACTAGGAATTGCATACAGATACTTCAATGTTATTTATTTGTACTTATATATTTTAAGTTTCCAAAAAGTTGGTCAGTCGTCTTCCTAAAGTCTAGAAAGTCCACTTACCGTCAGGTTTCGACAAAAACTCGACGCACAGTCTGACGACAGGCGGGATTTCCCCAACCATTTCTGTATTGTTATCCCTTATGAACGCAAGAGACACACCGAACTGCTGGTGTGGTGGCGGAGACAGGCTATTAACAGGAGCGCGTGCTACGCTGCAGGATGGTTGCTGTGCTGCAGCTTCAGGATTCTGGCCAGCAATTTCGGCCGCTCTGGGGTTTTTCGCCAAAAGCTCGCGGTCATTCCTTAAACAAAAACAACGTATATTTTTTCTCTTTATACTGGCAAGGCTTGAATAATTTCTGTCTGTCTAAGTTTGTCATCCTTTGCTCCCAGGACTTAAGTTGCTAACTATAAAATAACTATAAGAAGCAACTTTAACAATATTAAAGTATTATATTAGTAGTATATTGTATAACCTAGACAAAATAAACAAAGAGTATTGTATAGTAAGCTTGCATAAATAGAGTAGCTTCAGTTTGACGAGACGCCCAACCATATCGATACAATAATTCTGAACTGTGGTAGCTAACGGAGGTAGTAGCGGATAAGTTGACTTGACGATCTCAAAAATGTTATTACTAACAGAGATTTTTATTTTACGTTAAGAAAACCATTAACCACTATTATTGAGATAATCTGATATAGACAGAGATAATGCTCTACGAAGCCGAAATTAGCCGATTGTCTCTTTCCAAAGGTCGATGTGCAATATTTATCGCCGGGTACTAACCTGTAACCTACTACGGCTCCAGTTTTGTAAATTTGGTAGTAATAATTTTATCCGTAATAAAAATCCGTATACATCTACAATAGATATAACAAATATTGTTACATATCACAAACAATTTGATCAGAATACGTTCACTGTTCAAATATGAAAAATAAATAACCGTTGTTACAATAAAGAATGCATCCGAGGTATTCAGTTTATGAAAGGAGATTGCCCATTTTGTATGACAGCGAAAATCGGATATTAAATTGGATGGATATCGTAGTTTCATAGGAAATAAAAAATATTCTGTTATTTTGTGGGGTTTTCTCTCATTCTTAGTTTTGCCGTTAAAATTAGCGGTCGGTTTTGAAGCAAATGTCCATCAATCCGTCAAATCAATTTTGTCCAAAAAGTGCTAGTCGTTACATGTATGAACATGGATTTAATTCAAATAAGATATAAGTAATAGTTACAACACACTTATAAATAACCCTGACAATGGGGCGGCCACATCATTGGGTATACCCACTTGTAAGTGATGCACCTGCCGATCAACGGAGAAGACAAGACAAATAATATACATAGAAAATATATTTAAGTGAAAGTAGTAATTAAAAGGAATTTTCTAAGTTCGACGTCATTTATTATTTAAAAAATTAACTCATAACAGTCTATAACAATATTCCTCCTTCCTATTGACTTTTACATTCACTGCCCTCCTATTAGGTAACTCGGTAGGTACGAGGGTGGATTGAAAAGTAGTCAGCCTAACACTGATCCATTTAGTTCTAAAATTATTTAGTTCAGTTTAGACCTGTTAATTGTGTGAAGGTACGTGTGCGATAATTAGTTTTAATTTTACAAATTTATTAACAAAGCAATCTGACATCATTTCCGCAAATGGCGCAAATCGAGCAGCGTGCCGTCATTAAGTACCTCCATAAGAAGGGGCTGTCATCAAAAGCCATCCATGATGATATGGTCAGTACATTAGGGGATTGCGCTCTTTCATATTCATCCGTCAAAAAATGGATAGCAGAATTCAAGCGTGGTAGAGAGATTGTGAAAGACGAACCCCGCTCTGGAAGGCCTTCGACGTCTACTACTGACGATAATGTTAAAAAAATACTCTACTTAATTATGGGAGACCGCAGATTGAAAATTAGAAAGATAGCCGAGATTATAGGCATCTCTTATGAACGTACTCAAAACATAATAGTCCACGTGTTGGGTTTCCACAAGGTGTCTGCGAGGTGGGTTCCGCGACTGTTTTCAGTTGAGCAAAAAAGGATGCGATTGACTATTGCACGCGACTGTTTGGAGTTATTTGAAGCTGATGAATGTGATTTTTTGAATCTATTTGTTACTATGGACGAGAAGGGTGTGATTATGGTTGATTATCTTGAAAGGGGACAGACTATAAACTATGATTATTACTGCATCTTACTACGTCGTTTACGAGAGGAAATAAAAGAAAAACGTCCAGGAATGACCAGAAGAAAAGTCCTGTTTCATCAAGATAACGCTCGTGTTCACACGTCTGTCCAATCAATGGCAGAAATTCACAACTGTGGTTTTGAAATGTTACCGCATCCACCTTATTCACCTGATCTGGCACCGTCAGACTTTTTTCTGTGCCCTAACCTAAAAAAGCACTTGGGAGGTCAAAGATTTTTGACAAATTTTTTTTCTCGTGTTTATGTCGTAACATAGTAATAATATGTTACTTCATAACTATAATTAAAATCTAGCCTTAAGACTAATAAGTAATTTGTATCTAACTTACATTGCTAAATAATTAAAATGTAAGAATGTGTCCATTGGCACGTTTCTTATTGTCTCTAAGTATATGAATGAATAATGACACTATGTTCTTGTTGTCTTAAAGTCACTCACTGCACTATTACACTACACTAACTCGTAAGGTTTAGTCTTTCTCAGTCTTCTCACTATGTCCGTGGTATCGAGGAGCTGGATGGCCTCGACATTCACATGGTGTATAAGTCTATTTTGATGAGCTTCTGCGTATTTTTGTATAACCTTCACGACGAGGTCCACACCTAGATCACGGTGGATGTCCTCATTTCTCACATACCAAGGAGCGGTAACGATACCCCGGAGTACTTTATTCTGATACCTTTGTATGATCTGCATATTAGTCTGTTTGGTACAACCCCACAACTGTATACCGTATGTCCATACTGGCATTAGTACTTGTTTATAAAGAAGTACTTTAACTTAACTTGACAAATGACGAGGTCAAAGCAGCAGTAGACGCATATTTTGACTCTAAGGAAGAATCATTTTTTTTTCAACGGGCTAAATGCTTGGAAGGGAAGATGGCAAAAGTGCATTGAACTTGATGGTGATTACGTTGAACAATAAAAATATATTTCATTTATTATTTATTTATTTTCTTGGTTAGACCGATTACTTTTCAATCCACCCTCGTATAATGACCACAGCGCACTGCTTAATTTTGGTCTCAGTGTAATATTAACTGTCAACCAATGCATTTACGATCTACCCATTGCAATCATTCAAGAATAATTCATCAAGGTAAATCTTGGTATCACTGAAAAATGTAGTGTCGAATCTTGCTGTCGATGTTATCGCTTTTGATACTCCATAGTAGTCCATAGCAAGGTCTTCAGTCATACTCCTATCTCTATATCTTAATACCTTTTTTTTAACCGCGGCCGCTCTAACGTCCGTTGCCGGGCGTCTATGGTTACAAGCAGAACGTATTTCCAGCGGCGCCCGGCGGTTTCCAGTGGCGCCCGGCGGTCTTAGGAATGGTTTGCATAATATGGACAAAAACAAAGAGTCGAATAATGTTTTGTAATCATGAAAAAACATACGTTTACTTTAAATCAGTAGTTTTCTTAAAAAAAAACAGAATTTCCAAATGTCGATATTAATAGTTTAAAAAAGTTTAGTAAGAACTATACCACCTCTTCATATCATTCGATCCGAAACTCTTATGAAATTGGTCTATGAATTTGATTTTACTGTTAATACGTTCGGGTCGGTCGGATATCCGACGCAACCGATTGAATCGTATTTGGCATTAGCACTGCTGGATCGTAAAATTCGTATCATGACATCCGGTCCGACATAGTGCATTTGAGTAAGAAGACAATTAAAAACGATTACACCACGAATTATATCAAAGTTTAAACGCCACATACGATTTTGTTCGAGTGAATTAAAAGATTGTTAAAAAAATATTATATGATTTATCAATTTACTTAGGTAGCCATACTTTTTTTATTTAGGTTTTTAAAAAAGAAACGGCTTCTGGGCAATGTCCTTTTATTGTCGAAGCTTTTAGACATTTGTATTTAAAAAAAACATAGTAGTACTTGCACTGCTATAATGTTATAGGCATTCGATGTATTAATGCACGAATGATTTACTCTTATTAGCAAATAAACGCCTTTTCTTTCTTTCTTCTTTCAAAGACACAAGGCACCCGTAGTTTTACATTTTGACATTTGATATTAACCCAGGAAATCTTTATTTGATGGGTTAATATCAAATGTGAAAATGTCAAAATGTCCAGTATCAGGGGATATAATTACTTTAGATTTTTGAATAGGTACAATTATACCTTGCAGTATGTACTCGCAGTTAGATGAACATACTAAAAGTCCCCAAGTATAGGGTCTGTGCTAGAAACGTTATTATTCTAATACTATACTATACCACACTGGATTGCCCCGCCAGTGGTATGTTATAAGAATAAGTAATAATCATTTTTATTTATAATACTTAACATTACAACTACACTGCAAGTTAGAGGAATCCTGTAGTCCAAGCAGCGAATTATTTTTTTAAAAGTCCCTCATATCCAGTTAACAATTAATTGATCTGGATGCATGCATGCATGGACACACACGGAGTGGTTTGCCCACTATGACAACTGTTCAATTGGAAACAACAAAATAATGGAAGGAAAACCAAGATAGGCAAAGATGTTATTTATTCAACAAAGTGGACTGCATATAAATTACATTAACATACCTACTAAATATATCCTTAAAGCCAATCGTTACAGCCTGTGAGAAAAGTCAAAATCATATAAGTCGGTACATATGCAAACTAACATTTATTGTGAAACATATCTTTATTGCAGTTACGGGAAGCAGATCAAACCTGTCATACTTATTGACAGAGCACTGATGGGACTGCATCGCCTACAGCAAGTTCATGAAATATCCATTACTTTATCCAATCTCACACGAGGTCCAGAGACACAAAGCCAAATTCTATATGGATTACAAGTTTTACATGTCTATGCAATGCAGAATATGCACTTAATATGCAACTGGTACTGAATATTAATGAACCTATACACAGTTTTACATCTTCACATACAGCTACTTGTGTATCCAAAAGGGTACCTACTTGGACTTTTCAAATCTTGACAGCATGTCTAATGATTTAGTACTTATATTATTAAATTGGTGTCTTAGAAGTTGAGACTCGTGTGGTATTTGAGCTGGACAGGGCATCAAGAAAATATAAACGGGCCTGCTGCATTACTGAATAACATTTTACTCACAAATGAATACGATTAATAAAGAAATAATCGATAAAATTGTTTTTTTTTTCTTTATCCAAATTGACTAAAGGTTCATGTTAAAAATGTGTTCATAGCATTCTGTACATAAAAATATATTACTATTCCGGTTGTTAGTAATATAAACTACAATATCTGAAATATTGGATAGAAACAGGCGTTACTTGGCGAAAATCCATGACAAAACAATGGTAAGTAAAAATTTTTTAAGAAAAAACTTTTTAGCATTAATTAATAGCATTAATTTTTCGCAGAATCAAAAGGACAACAAAACGTCGACAATTGTTTCGCCTCTAAACGAGGCATTATCAAGACTCTCAGAGAGAACAGCAAAATTCGTGGTTGGAACGTGTTTGCTTATAAGTAAACGTGTGTAAATTTCATTATCGCGATGTAGGATTCTTTACAATAACCAATGTGGGTAGAAACCTCAGATCATGCTAACTAAGTTCCAAAAATAGGTATTCACCAATACTTGACCTTATCTGTTTGATTTAATTACTGTCTCTTGATAAGTTGCATAGAAAACCCAAATAACACACACAAACCAACAACAGTTAATGTGTCTGTCTGTTCGCAAACAGATTAAGTAAGGGAGATGTGTGAAAATCTATTTGTTCGTTGAGTAAGGTGTCCGCATCTCTTCTAACTATTTCTAGCCTTTCCCAAACACTTAACTTGAACCCTTTCTCACATAACCGTAAAACTTTAAAAGTGTTACTATTGTTCAAGGAATGACCAGTGTCAAGAAGATGCTTCACGAAGAGGGACCTTTCAGGACAACCATTGCGGGACGCCGCTCTATGTTCCTTATATCTAATATCGAAGGACCTGCCAGTCTGTCCCACATACTTCAAACCACATTCATCACAACTCAACAAATAAACACCTGATCTGCGTGAGACCGACACCGAATCCTTGCCATTACACAGCTCCCTCAAGGCATTCTGAGTTCTAAAAGCAACAAATATACTACTTTCCCTCATGATCTTAGCTATACTCAACGAGACGGGACCCACGAACGGCAAACAGGCCGTGTACTTCCTAGGTGGATCTTGAATCGGATATAATAAATGAAAACTAGCCTTTCTACGTTTTTTATTTAATAATGAGTGAACCATTCCTACGTCATAGCCATTACTTTGTGCTATGTAGCAAATGATGGACAATTCTTCACCAAATGCCTGTGGGCTCAACGGTACCGCCAGTAACCTGCTCAGTAAGCTGTGGAAAGCTGCCATTTTATGTTGCCATGGATGATTGGATGAGTAAGGAATAACTGTGTCTGTAACTGTTGGTTTCCTATAGATACGGAACTCATGAACACCGTTCCTTCTAGTAATTGAAAGGTCCAAGAAATTGAGAGTGGAATCTGACTCCAACTCTAGTGAAAAATCAATTCTAGGGTGTACTGAGTTCAACTTGGAGACAAGGACACTGAGCTGACGTTTTGTTCCTGTCCAACATATAATAATATCATCCACATATCTAAAATAGTACAAGACATGAACGTTCCCAACTATGTGGTTAGTCTCGAATGCATCCATAAATATTTCAGCTATTAAAGGACTGAGTGGCGATCCCATAGCCAAACCATTCCTCTGTAGAAAAAAACTGTTGTTGAACTGAAAGTAATTCTGAGTCATACACAATCTTGTTAGGTTATAAATTTCCTCTATTTTATTAAAATTGATCCTTTTTATTGTTAATTTGTGTCTCAAAATATCTAATACTTCATTATACAGTACGTTAGTGAATAAACTTTTCACGTCCAAAGACACAAGTTGAGCATTGGACGGTAACTTAATATTTTTAATCTTGTTTATGAGGTCAGTACTATTTTTTATAGAAAATTTTGGGTTAAAATCTATTGCTTCTTTAATGATTGTGTTCAAAAACTTCAACAAATTATATGCCGGCGCGCCCCTGTATGCGACAACAGGTCTAATTGGGCACCCTTCCTTGTGTATTTTTGGAAGGCCATAAAACAACGGACAACTGGGATTCATGTTTATCAAAGTTTTATGCAACGAAGAGTTCTCAGGGAATAAATAAGTCGTGGATTTCAAAGCAAGCTTTAGTTCTGCCTGGAACTTAGCTGTAGGATTGAAGGTTAAGTGTTGAAAATCATCAGATGAAATGATGTCATTGACTCTTGCCATGTAATCCTCCCTCGGGATCAAAACCACGGTGTTACCCTTATCAGCCTTACTCAGAACCACATCCCCGTCCCTAAGTTTGTTGCGAATCGACCTTTGTACAGTCAATTCGGAGTTAAAAGTACCAGACAAACAAACAGAATCGATTTTTTGTGCAACCAGTGCCTTCAACATTATGTCACCCTTATTTCTAATGATTGCCACCTCCGCATCTACTGCCAAAGGTTCTAAAGATTTTTTATTGTTAAATGATTTAGGTATGGAATATTTTAAGCCCTTATTTAAAAGGGACACCTCACTGTTGCTGAGATGAATATCAGAAAGGTTCTTGATTCTGGGGTAAAATGTATGATTAGAAAACAACTGCTCCCTTCGGTCAAAAAACTCGCCTCTACCCGCCCTTAGATAAAATAATTTTTTTGATTGTATTAAAAAATTTTTATGTATAAATTTAGAAGCTAAATCTCGTGCCTTTTTATCCAACAAATCAAATTCTACTCTGTGTAAACTGAATGACAACTCAGAGTGTAGAACCTTTAAATGCCACTTCAAATTGTCTCTCACTCTAAATAAACTCCTAATTTCCGAGTTTAGCCACACTGTTTTTGCTTTTAAAATAGAATTCCTAGCCGACACTGAGTTATTGTTTGTTTTTAGGCCAAAATCACACACGGCAGGTACACGGCCTGTTTGCCGTTCGTGGGTCCCGTCTCGTTGAGTATAGCTAAGATCATGAGGGAAAGTAGTATATTTGTTGCTTTTAGAACTCAGAATGCCTTGAGGGAGCTGTGTAATGGCAAGGATTCGGCGTCGGTCTCACGCAGATCAGGTGTTTATTTGTTGAGTTGTGATGAATGTGGTTTGAAGTATGTGGGACAGACTGGCAGGTCCTTCGATATTAGATATAAGGAACATAGAGCGGCGTCCCGCAATGGTTGTCCTGAAAGGCCCTCTTCGTGAAGCATCTTCTTGACACTGGTCATTCCTTGAACAATAGTAACACTTTTAAAGTTTTACGGTTATGTGAGAAAGGGTTCAAGTTAAGTGTTTGGGAAAGGCTAGAAATAGTTAGAAGAGATGCGGACACCTTACTCAACGAACAAATAGATTTTCACACATCTCCCTTACTTAATCTGTTTGCGAACAGACAGACACATTAACTGTTGTTGGTTTGTGTGTGTTATTTGGGTTTTCTATGCAACTTATCAAGAGACAGTAATTAAATCAAACAGATAAGGTCAAGTATTGGTGAATACCTATTTTTGGAACTTAGTTAGCATGATCTGAGGTTTCTACCCACATTGGTTATTGTAAAGAATCCTACATCGCGATAATGAAATTTGCACGCGTTTACTTATAAGCAAACACGTTCCAACCACGAATTTTGCTGTTCTCTCTGAGACAGTCTTGATAATGCCTCGTTTAGAGGCGAAACAATTGTCGACGTTTTGTTGTCCTTTTGATTCTGCGAAAAATTAATGCTATTAATTAATGCTAAAAAGTTTTTTCTTAAAAAATTTTTACTTACCATTGTTTTACAATATCTGAATCATATTTGCCAAATTTGTAGCTGTACATGATGTACATGGGTGCAAAGGGGCTCTACCAACATCTTTAGGGCCCCAGCGACCTCACCTGCTAGTGGCGCACCTGCTGATCAACGGACGAGGCTCGTTAATTTACGGTACCCATGGAGTGGCTTCGGCCCCTACGTGGGTACCAGGTGGTACAACAGTGTTGGTCCGGGGGGGTACCACCGTGCAGCTGTGCTAAAGCCCCCCAAGTAACCCAGCCCAGGCTGGGTTGCGTTAGGGGTTCAGCAGCTGCACCGCCGGGCCCAGGGCGATGTATGGTGCAGCAGGCATGGGACCAGTGGGGACGAAGCGGAGTCTAGTGTGGGTCGTGTGGGTCGATTCGCCGGCCAGGGAGACCCTTAGCAACAGCGTTGCCGCGGCCGCCCGCAACACAGTCATGGGGCCCGCCTGGGACCAACCACCCCAGGAGGCTGCCCCACATGTTGCGCATAATCCTGATGTGGGATCGCCACTCCGGGTGGTAACCGGTGTGGGGTAGCGGCGGCCTTGCATCAGGGGGGTTTGGGAGCCCTTCCGTCCGGCGGGTCGGCTCCGACCTAACCACACGGTTCCAGACGAAGCTAGCCCCTGCGCTTTGTCACTTACTGCTGCACCAAATGTCGCCCTGTCTTCACGCTTCTTCTTCAAATTTATTATGGCAATGCAACATAAAAAAAGAAAACGTTCCACAGAGGTCCCAGGAAACCCCACAACTTCACTTTTCGAGGTGGAGTTCACCAACACACGTGGACTCCATACGAACCTCGATGCCGTCCACCATCACCTAGAGACGGCACGGCCCGCTGTGATGTTCCTCACGGAGACACAAATACGCCGCCCTGACGACACGTCTTACCTGTGTTACCCCGGCTATGTCATCGAGGAACAATTTCGAGATAAAGCCGGGGTGTGCGTGTTCGTTAGGGCGGATGTTTGCTGTCGCCGGTTGCGCTGCCTAGAGAACCCCTCCAACTCCGTCCTCTGGCTGCACGTAGACCATGGCTCTATGAGCCACATCTACGTGTGCGTCTACCGTTCCCACACAGGGGATTCT